>JAVTVY010022324.1:0-92074 GCA_036873755.1 Hanleya hanleyi
GTAGCAACGCTCACCAACGCCATTCTTAATGCTTCAACGCCCAGGTGAAATAGCTCAGAAGCTCTGATATTCCATGGAATTGTCACTAATTCTTCGAAATGCAGTGACGCCCGTCGACGCCCGTCGTTACACCTTAACACTCTAACATAACACCATGATATAGACCGGACAGAGAACAACAACAAGGATCGCACATGAGAGAACAACAACAACAAGTTTTTTTTTCATATAGTTTATTCTCCCCAATGTTACATCAAACCCACGTTGGGGGAGCCGCGTTGGGTATATTTACAATTCAAGAATATTCTTGTCCAATCAGAGGCCACCATTTGCATCTGTCATATTCGTTCCTGTCCGTTAGATGTATTCTCGGCTACTCTTGTTCAATCAGAAGTCGCCATTTCAGAAAGTTCCATCTTCGGCCATGTTCGCTCTGAACCGTTTGTTCTAATCGTCATCGGACAGGCCAGGATACCGTTGAGGAAACATATCCTCAGATAGTTGTTTGCACATTCTGAGTATCTATCAGTGCATGGGTGAATACTTTCATCCGATGGGGGTGGTGGGTCAGTTTAACCACGAAGAACGTAACATTGGTGACCCTCTCCACTATCCACTTGGTGTTGGGACGCTGTTCATAGGCCCATTCTAAGGGATCCACAGTGTCCAGTTGGGTCAGCATCGTCTCTAGCGGCGCCCGATTGGTGATTGTGAAAGGATGGTCGTACACTGGGTTGATGGCACTGGAATAGAAATAGCACAATTCACGCGTCATCTTATGGCATAAGATGTACCCAAATGCTGCATTTAATGTGAAGGACGTAGGTTGGTCATTGAAGATGGCTTCCACATAGCTGCGTAGACGGGCGAGATCGGTCAGTCGGAAATTGTACAAGTCCAATATAGGGCGATGACGGTGGAAGCAGTGTCGGATCATGGACCAATGGCGTCGATACATCTCACTCCCTGGATGATCTTCGGGTAAGAGATCGCTGGGAACATCCACCGCATCTTCCAGAAAATGTTCGTTGTTGTCAGGCGTATGACTGGAAACAGTAATGCTAGGGACCGGCTGGATATCTAGGCTCGTCTGAGTTGTGGATATAGGCGGGCTCTCCGTGATCGCATCACCAGTGGCATTCTCCTCCCCGGGTTCATCTTCAGTGGATCTGTCCCTCCTGGGTGCCTCTTTAGTGGAAAGTTGTCCCTCATGCCGTGGTGACGGACCATGAATCAAACACTCATGCCGTTTTAACTGACTGAGTCGTTTGAAGAGTTGACCACATTCTTCGCATGGACGCTTGGATGGCCCATGAATTGAACGTTCATGGCGCTGTAAATGATCTGGGCGCTGAAACGACAGTGTAGGCCTACATATCGTACAGCTATACCGGGCAGTTCCATCGTGCTTGGTAGCCTCATGGCGGCGCAAGTCGTGCCGGCGAGTGAATGATTTCGAGCACGTAGTACAAGTGAACATATTGGTGGTTGACAGAGTGTCTGATGAAACGGCCAGGCCGTTTCCTTTTTATAGCAAGCTAGCTGTTGATCTATTTTTAGCACAATCAGTTCTAAACTAGGGGAAAACCCTATCACCTCTAGCCAAAAGGGCTAATATCGGTCCCCGGGCTTATTGGGATCTGCCTATCAAGTCAATGGGGTGATGTGAATAACAACAAGTTCAGCAATGTTCATACAGTTTATTATCCCCAATGTTACATCATACCCAGGCTGGGGGAGCCGCCCTGGGTGTGCTTAGTATGTTCACAGCAAAACAAATTGAAATATCAAACACCATGTTTTATTATTTAACGCTAGATTACTATTTTAACTGTGGAGACCAAAGCTCTTTTGACGGCATTGGAAGACATTGGGCCCAGCAAAATAATAATAAAAAGTATGTTATATTCTCAGACTCGCTGTCATGCCTAATTCGGGCAATCAAGACTAGATCCACAACCCATCCCTCCATCCTGAACAATCTAAAGTTATTCGATCGTAGATTTGAGGATCAGTTTAATATTGTGATGTCCAATCAGAAGTCTTCATTTCAGAAAGTTTCATCTTCGGCCATGTTCGCTCTGAACCGTTTATTCTAATCATCGGCGGGCAGGCCAGGATACCGTTGAGGCAACATATCCTCAGATAGTTGTTTGCGCATTCTGAGTATTCATCAGTGCACGAGTGACGCATTCAAGCGATGGCAGTGGTGGATCAGCTTGGTAAGGAAAAACGTAACATTGGTCACCCTCTTCACTGTCCACTTGGTGTTGGGTCGTTGTTGTTGGGCCCATCCCAAGACATTCAATTGTTCCACTTGGTCCAGCATCATCTCTAGTGACCTCCGGTCACTGATGGTAAACGGTTGGTCGTACACTGGGTGGATGGCACTGGAATAGAAATAGCGCAATTCACCCGTCACCTTATGGCATAAGATGTACCCAAATGCTACATTTAATGTGAAGGCCGTAGGTTGGTCATTGAAGATGGTTTCCACGTAGCTGCGTAGACGGGTAGATGGTCCAGTGGCGCCGAGAGATGTCACTCTCTGGATGATATTCGGGTAAGAGATCGCTAGGAACATTTATGGACTCGTCCAGAAAATGTTCGATGTATGACGTATGACTCGACACCGTAACGGTGGGGTCCGGCTGGAAATCCAGGCTCTTCCCAACTGTGGGTATAGGCGGGCTCTCCGTCATCGCATCACCAGTGGCGTTCGTCTCCCCGGGCTTATCTTCACTGGATCTGACCTTCCGCGGCTCCTCTTCAGTAGGAAGTTGTCGCCAAAACCGTGGAGACGGACCATGAATCAAACGCTGATGCCGTTTTAACTGACTGGGTCGTCTGAAGAGTTCACCACAATCCTTACATTGTTCCGTCGCGCCCTCGTGGACTGAGCGTTCATGGCGCTGTAAATGATCTGGGCGCTGAAACGACAGTGTAGGCCTACATATCGTACAGCTATACCGGGCAGTTCCATCGTGCTTGGTAGCCTCATGGCGGCGCAAGTCGTGCCGGCGAGTGAATGATTTCGAGCACGCAGTACAAGTGAACATCTTGGTGGTTGACAGAGTGTCTGATGAAACGGCCAGGCCGTTTCCTTTTTATAGCAAGCTAGCTGTTGGTCTATTTTTAGAACAATCAGTTCAACTTGGACGTCAGCGACCGGGGTGTAGATCCCGATTTAAGGGATGTTCGCGTCAACATATGGACTGATGATGGACACATGTTCATTCCTATATTTAAAGACTCTACCACCACCACACACACCACCACCGACTCCACCAACACCACCACCGCACACCACCAACACCACCACCAACGCCACCAACGCCAACATCAACGCCACCAACGCCACCACCAACGCCACCAACGCCACCACCGGGCGTCAACGCCCGGTGGTGGTGGTGGTGGTGGTGGCCGGAAACGCCCGGTGGTGGTGGTGGTGGGAACTCCCGTGTGGCAGAGCTCTTGGATCGGAGCTCTTGGAGCTCAAAGCCTGTGGAGCTCAGATCTCGGAAGTGACATTTGCATACGACCTCTGTGAGGTCACTTCCGCTTCCGTTCACGTGACCGGAACTGACCTTTGACCCCGGCGCGCGCGGTGTAAAGGTTTCCACCGCGGTGCGGTGGAAATCTTTGCGCGCCGGGGAGATCTGAGCTCCACAGGCGTTGAGCCCCAAGAGCTCCGATCCAAGAGCTCTGCCACACGGGGGCTACCACCACCACCACCACCACCACCGGGCGTTGACGCCCGTCAACGCCCGGTGGTGGCGTTGGTGGCGTTGTTGGTGGCGTTGGTGGCGTTGATGGTGGCGTTGGTGGTGGTGTTGGTGGTGTGCGGCGGTGGTGTTGGTGGAGTTGGTGGTGGTGTGTGTGGTGGTGGTAGAGTCTTTAAATATAGGAATGAACATGTGTCCATATGTATTGGTCCTCTCTCGTGTGTCATCCTTGTTGTTGTTGTTGTTCTCTCTCCGGGGCTCTTAGAACTCGGCTCATGCACACACGCACACAGACACACAGACGCATACACACACACACACACACGCATCAGACGCATACACGCACACACACGCATAAACACACGCATACAGACGTATACACACACACAGACGCATACACACACACACACACGCATACACACAGACCCATACACGCACACGCGTACACACGCACACACACACAAGCACACACACACGGGTACACACACGCAAGCACACACCCACACACACACACACATACACGCACTCAGACGTATACACAGAGACGCATACACACTTACACACAGACACATACAGGTGCCCGAAGTTGCCGAAAAGACACGAGTGTCACGGTAGGGACACGGAGGTTGCCGAAAAGGCACGAGTGTCACGGCAAAACGTATAAAAGTGGGAATTTTTACGGCATTCATCATTTCCAGATACACAGCCCATATGTTCTCTTGCACAACTTGCCAGAAGCTGTTTATTCGTCTAGATAATTTACGACGCCACGAGGCCTCCACCCACAACGATGCTCGGTATACATGTACAACCTGCGCACGGTCGTTCAATCGGGAGGATGTTTTATTGCGCCATGAACGCTCAATTCATGGGCCACCCAAGCGTCCATGCGAGGATTGTGGTCGACTTTTCAAACGACCCAGTCAGTTGCTGCGACACCAACGTTTGATTCATAGTTCATCACCACGGTATGAGCGACAACCTTCTACTGAAGAGGAGCCGTGGAAGGTCAGACCCAGTGAAGATAAGCCCGGGGAGACGAATGCCACTGGTGATGCGATGACGGAGAGTCTGTCAATACCCACAGTTCAGAAGAGCCTGGATATCCAGCCGGACCCCAGCATTACTGCTCCCAGTCATTCGCCTGACAACATCGAACATTTTATGGTCGAGCCCATAAATGTTCCCAGCGATCTCTTACAGGACAACCATCCAGTGAGTGACGACGATCGGGGCCATTGGTCCATGACACGGTACTGTTTCCACAAACATCGCCCTATTCAAGATATCTACAATTTCCCACTGACCAAACTCACCCGTCTACGCAGCTACGTGGAAGCCATCTTCGAAGATCAAACTACGGCCTTCAAATTGAATGTCGCTTTCGGGTACATCTTACGTCACAAAAGGACGGACCAGTTACGGTATTATTACCCCAGTGCCAACAACCTTGTGTTTGACCTGCCGTTTACCATCATTCACCGGGCGTCGCTAGAGATCATGCTGGCCCAAGTGGAACAATTGGATGCCTTGAGATGGGCACATCGTCAACGCCCCAACACACAATGGGTGGTAAAGAGGGTAACCAATGTTACGTTTTTCCTTACCAAGACGACCATCCACCTCCATCGGGTGAATGTGTCACCCATGCACTGATGAATACCACAACATGCCGTACATACCCTCTATGTCTACATGCTGATCGTTGACTTGAGCTCAGTAAACACTTGTACCTGATGCGACGATGTGTTGAATAATAAAACATGGTGTTTGATATTTTCAATTTGTTTTCTGGGTATGATGTAAAATTTGGGGATAATAAACTATATGACAAAACCTTCTTGTTGTTCTCTCATGTGTCATCCTTGTTGTTGTTGTTGTTCTCTCTCCGGGGCTCTTAGAACTCGGCTCATGCACACACGCACACAGACACACACGCATCAGACGCATACACACACACACACACACGCATAAACACACGCATACAGACGTATACACACACACACACGCGTACACACACACACACACGTACGCACACACGCACACAGACACACACGAACATACACACACACACATACACGTACACGCAAGCACACATGCACACAGACAAACAGACGCATACACACACACAGACGCATACACACACACACATGCACGCACACACACACACACACACAGACGCATACACACACACACACACACACAGACGCATACACACACACATGCATACTCATTGCGCATTGCGCCGCAAGGTCAATGGGGCTCGACATGCGCTTTCATACTACTAATCCATCCTTCACTGCCCCAAAATGCCCACTTTCGCTACTACTCGTAATGATGACGTCACTGATGACGTCACAGATGACGCGGACATCCCTCAACTCGGGATCTACACCCTAAGCGCTACAAAATGACACCTCCCACGACGCATTCGGACCAAGGATGGTCCCTCTCTACCCCAAACATACACCCACATAGCCCCAAAATGCCCACTTTCGCTACTACTCGTACTGATGATGTCACTGATGACGTCACAAATGAAGCGAACATCCCTTAAATCGGGATCTACATCCCGAGAGCTACAAGATGACACCTCCCACGACGCATTCGGACCAAGGATGGTCCCTCTCTACCCCAAATACCTACCTGCACTGCCCCAAAATGTCCACTTTCGCTACTACTCGTACTGATGACGTCACTAATGACGTCACAGATGACGCGAACATCCCTTAAATCGGGATCTACATCCCGAGAGCTACAAGATGACACCTCACGCGACGCATTCGGACCAAGGATGGTCCCTCTCTACCCCAAATACCTTCCTTCACTGCCCCAAAATGTCCACTTTCGCTACTACTCGTACTGATGACGTCACTAATGACGTCACAGATGACGCGAACATCCCTTAAATCGGGATCTACACCCCGAGAGCTACAACATGACACCTCACACGACCCATTCGGACCACAACTACAACCAACTGCGCATGCGCAGATTGACGCGACTTGCATTCAAAAATACGCCATTCTGACTCTACCCCACACAAGCTTCACTTTGACACCTTCCACGACCCATTCGAACCCATAGCGGTCCATTTCTATCCTGAATATACACCCACATAGGCCCCAAAATGCATGTTTTCTATAGTACGGATAGACTGCGCATGCGCAGACCATTGATCACGGACGAACCATTAGCCAAGTGGGATGCTCCTCCACGAGAGATTCAAAATAAGACCTCATACGACATCATCGGATCATTAGGGGCTCACCTAGACCCCAAAACGTCCACCCCGTATGGGTCTGTAGCCCCATAGCCATGCACTATAGGCCTATGGGCTTACCCAGGCCTCGGTGACTTTTTCCAAAAATGTCACCGCTTAACTCCGGGACCCTTCCCATCATGTTCTACATGACGAGACGAGTAAAACGCGACCCCACAACCTATACCGCAAATGTCGAGAAGAAGGTTTCCCATTAGGTTCAACATTGGTCCTATACCCCCCATACCCCATATAGGCATTTTCGCGGATTTTTAGATAAAGTCCGTATTCCGTATTTTTTCAGGACAAATTTTACATACACCCACCCTGGAACTAGGGGGAGATAACTCTATTGATAGGCAAGCCCCAATAAGCCCGGCGACCTATATAGCCCCCATACCCCATATAGACATTTTCCAGGCTTTTTCGATAAAGTCCGTGTTCCGTTTTTTTTTCAGGAAATTTTTTACATGCACCCACCCATGACTGGATACCCCTTCACATAGGCTTGACTTTGATACCTCACTCGACTCAATCGGACCATTATTGGCTCCCCTAGATCCCAAAACGTCTATTTCCATACCCTTGGTCTACCGCGCATGTGCAGAATGGTGACAACGCCCGAGCCGCTAGTCCAGTCAGATGCCCCTTCACATAAGCTTCACATTGATACCTCATATGCCCCCATTGGACCATTAGTGGCTCCCCTAGGTAACAAAACGTATATTTCCATACCCTTTGGCCACCGCGCATGCGCAGAATGATGCTATTCCAACCCCACACCCAGCCCCTCAGATGCCCCTTCACATAAGCTTCACTTTGATACCTCACTCGACCCCATTGGACCATTAGTAGCTCCCCTAGCTCCAAAACGTCTATTTTCATACCCTTGGGCTACCGCGCATGCGCAGAATGCCGATAGTTCAACCCCACACCCAGCCCATGAGCTGTCCCCTCACGAATGCTTCACTTTGATACCTCACTCGACCCAATCGGTCCACTAGCGGTCCCTACAGATTGCCGAACACTTCCACGAGTGGCTGTCATAGTCCACACACGAGTTGTCTCCCTTGGAGCTATATACAGACCTCGGTGACTTTTTCAAAAATTTCACCGATTCGCTCCGCAACACTTCCCATAATGTTCTACATGATGAGACTAAGATAATAAATCCAAACAGCCATACCGCAAATGTATAGAAGTAAGTTTCCCATTAGATTCAACATTGACCAGTGCACCAGTATGTGCCGAAGATTTATATATCATATTTTTAACGTTGGAATATACAACAGGACTCGTGGTGTAATGGTTAACGTGTCTGCCTCTGGATAAAGAGGACCCGGGTTCGAGTCCCGGGTTCGTTGTATAGAGTTTCACTTTTTTTTTTTATTGATTTATTTATTGATTGATTTATTTATTGATTGATTTATTGATTGATTTATTTATTCTGTGAAAACATCCATGACATGACTGAAAAGAGCCTCACTCGGCCCAATCGGACCATGAAGCGTATTTGTAGTCTAGGGACTACTTTTCCTCCGCGGAAGCTTTCTTCTGCGATCGCATCACAGCCAAACCGCATCACCGCGGAGGAATACAAAGGTCAAAGTTTGCCGGAACTATAGTCACCCAGAGCATGGAGCTCTCTTGTGCTGGAGGTAGTTTTTGGTCAATCGCGCTGGTGGCGCCCTCCGCAATTTCCTCCGCAAACAAGAGTTATCTTTCCCGGCAAATTGGGGTCTGTAATACGCTTTATATACTACTCATGTCCTTAAGTACAGAGGCCTTCTATGATATAGGCCTATTGTGTCTTGCAGTGGCCTTCATCAAGCGGTCTTGCACAGCGGCTTTCCGGAAGACTGTTTTGCAGTGGGTTTCTTGAGCGACTGTTAATAGCACCCTCTTTCGGCCTTCTATATCAGCTTTCTACCATACACACTCTCTTGCCAGTGGGCCAGCGTAATTTCTAGAAGACTGTTAATTTTTGCATCGGTTTTCAACACTGTTTTTATTTAACCAGAAAATGCTGCAATCAGTAGTCAATAATTCGAGTGAAATGACATTATATGTTATAGCGATAATAGTCAATGCTTGAGCGACTAAAAGTTACCTATATAAAATGCATTGTTAAACCAACAATTTCTATACAGTTTCGAATCCGGACAATGTTTGAGCGATGATATTAAAATAAGCTGTATTTGTCAGTGTAATTGAAAATTAAATATTCATGAGATACTCATTTGATTGTATACACAAAACAAGGCAGTTGCAAAATCCAGAAGCCGTTTCTGAGGCAGCCCTCCCCTCCCAACATCCCAAAGGTCTGGTCTAAGAACGCCGCTGTAGAAAACCGCTGTGAATATGAATGCTATTGCTCTGCTCACGTCATGGCTTACATGAAGTATGGTCCTTATTTCCAAAGCGCGATGTTGCGATGCGCGATTTTGCGATTCGCGATGTTGTGATTCTGCGATGATGCCACGTTGCGATGTGCGATGTTGCAAAGCGGGGTGTTAAGATGCGCGATGTTGCAAAGTGGGATACTACGATGGGCGATGTTGAGATGCGTGATGTGGAAAAATGGATTAACACTGCATGCAGAGTCAATGCCTTTTGTAACAAACTGAATTGTGAAAACAGTTTAGGACCTGGACGTAGACAGGCAACACTTCCGAATGAGAGATTTCCTAACTATTAAAGGAGTTGGTATAGAGAGGCTGGAACCAGTCATCACATCAAACGTAGTAGCGGGTACTTCCAGTATCTTATCCAACCACTCACCAGAACTAGGCCAGTTACCCCATCAAGAACAAACCCCATCCAACCGAAAACAACATCGTCAACGTTTCAGAAGTCTTCATGGAATCCCTGAAAGAGTTTCGATATGAGCGAGTTCAACCAAATCAGCGAAGGAAACATGGGTCGGTAGAGCCTGGGAAAAGCATCTGTTTGGAGGATTGCTGACAAGTGGAGAAGATGGTCCTCCGCCTAGGAAAGGAGTCACTACATCGGTCACAGATTAGATTGAAGACGCGGACGAATCGAGCAATGGCAGTGAGATAAGTTCCGAAGAGGATGCACAGAGCGAACAGGAGGAATTTTATGCTGAAACAGGAAACTGGATCATTGTAAAGTAACAGGTACGAAACCGCGCTTTGCATATGTTGGTGATGGTCAAATTTTGAAGGAGGACCTCGAAGATGAAAATGAAATCAATCCTTCGTCGCCCACCGCTGAGACTTCAGCTAACTTGGTAAATTCACCACGACAACATTGCAGTTGTCACCAACAATGCCATTGTTAGCATACTACCCGACCCCACTATCTGTATACGGATGCATGGCCAGTAAGCAGTTCCCTGTTCGGATTAATGTGTGAGATATACAGTGAACCCACATGTACATATCCTGGCATTAATCACAGCTGAATAGTTGTCTGGTCATATAGTATACATGTACTGCAATGCATTTACCAGTTTCGCATTGTTATTCCCTTGTCCTGATTGTACAAAGCACTGTTCTGTTCTTCACATGTCCCATTATAAAGACATTTGAATGTACAAACACTCTAATAAAATACGAGCCTGGATCAGCTATTATTTCATCGCAACTGCGCTTTTTTCCAACATACTCTCATTCATTATTGTGAATTTCGTCAAAATAAAGTCATTCTGTGTTCTTTTTTATATAGTTTCAGATCGGTTGACGGCGTTTTAAGTCACCATGGTGCGTGTTGATATGAGGCGGCCAAATTGACCCCACATTGTGGTTGAAGCTGGTCACCACTTTATTTGAACTCTTACCCAAAACAATTGCATAAATCTTACATTTATTCGTACAAGAACAGTGCATGAAGAAATGTTCATGGAGCCCAATCACTCTTACTACAATTAAGATAATGCTATGGTGGCCGATAAGGGACATCGCTTCATTGTCTCAGGCATGTGGTTTGGGTACACGAAGGCAGGATGCGAAGGCGCGAGGCCAGGATGCGAAGTGGCGAAGCCAGGATGCGAAGCGCGAAGGCTTCGCCACTTCGCATCCTTCCTTCGCGAACTTGTATCCTGACTTCGCATCCTGGCCTCGCGCCTTAGCATCATGCCTTCGTGTTACCAAACCACAAACCTGAGACAATGCAGCGATGTCCCTTATCGGCCACCATATAATGCTGCTAAACATGAACTTATTTATAAACGGCGAACTTCACTTCACTGAGGATCAAAACATCAAAAGTGAATACGAAATAGATAAAGTGCACCACGTAAAATACGGACATTTGTAACGATTCTCTTTTATAACTGTTACATCTTTTAGCTACACAAACTGAAAACCGCCAATTCATCCGGCGTACATGGGTAACTCTTCAGTGTCCTCTTTACTACCACTTACGATGCGCGACATTGCGATGTTACGATGAGCGATATTACGATGTACGATATTGCGATGAGCGATATTACAATGCGCAATGTTGCGATGCGCGATGTTGCGATGCACGAAGCCGCTACATGGCGCAACATCTCAGTATCGCATCTCGCCATCGTATTCTGGAAATACCACGGTAAGAATAGACACATCCGGCTTCCATAGCTTCACGAACTCAGCCGTATTTGTCGGTGAGTTAACCATATATCGGTGTGAGAACCATATATGTCTCTGTGTGAACCATATATGTCGGTGAGTAAACCATATGTCGGTGTGAGAACCATGTCTGTGTGTGAATCATATATGTCGGTGTGAGAACCATATATGTCTGTGTGTGAACCATATATGTCAGTGAGTAAACCATATGTCTGTGTGTGAACCATATGTCGGTGTGAGAATCATATACGTCTGCGTGTGAATCATATATGTCGGTGAGTAAACCATATGTCGGTGTGAGAACCATGTCTGTGTGTGAACCATATATGTCGGTGAGTAAACCTGATCTCGGTGAGTAAACCATATGTCGGTGTGAGAACCATATATATCTGTGTGTGAACCATATATGTCGGTAAGTACACCATATGTCGGTGAGTAAACCATATGTCGGTGTGTGAACCATATATGTCGGTGTGTGAACCATATATGTCGGTGTGTGAACCATATGTCGGTGTGAGAACAATATGTCGGTGTGAGAACCATGTCTGTGTGTGAACCATATATGTCGGTGTGTGAACGATATATGTCTGTGTGTGAACCATATATATCGGTGTGAGTAGTATATAGCAAGGATTACGAGCAACATTGACCTTTGACCTCAGAAATTTGCATATCACGTGACAAAGGTCAAAGGTCAATGAGTGCACTTGACCTGTATCCTTTCATCTTGACCTTGGATCATGTTTAGACATGTTGGGGTTTTTCCCATCACGTGCGGTATGACGTCACTTCCGGTCTGTGTGAATGGGGCGTGTGAACCTGATAGGACATGTACATGTACTGACCTGTCTGTGGGGTTTTCCCCTACAATATCGTTCACTTTCGTGTGTTTTCGGTGAGGTGCGAAGGGTATGTTCGGTGAGAGGGAACATGATAGGCCATGTACTGTCTGTACTTCCCGCTAGAATTTCGCTGTCGTCTGCTTGTCACGTGCCGAACACCTGGCTCCCCGAATTGCAACATTGTTGCACGTTCGCTACAATGTTGCGGTGAACACCTGGTCTGGCGTCTGCGTGAGTGAGTTCACGTGCCGAACACCTGGCTCCCCGAGATCAAGGCATGTCCAGACTTGTTCTTTTTATTGAATGATAGGAATGCGTGTACTGACCTGTTCATCATGACCTGGGTATGACTGTATGGGATGTACTGACTTGGTTCTGGGTTTTTTCCATCATGCGGCGGTCACGTGATTAGGAGTGCATGTCCAGACTTGTTCTGATTGTATGCCGTTCATTCATTTGTGTCGGGGACTTGGGGTCCCTACGGAAGGATTTTGCAAGTCATGGGTGGGTGTATGTAAAATGAGGATTTGTCTCGAAAATATAAAAAGCGGAACACGGACTTTACCTCTAAAATAGGGGAAAACCCCTATCAACTCCATCCCAAAGGGCTAATATCGGTCCCTGGCTTATCGGGTTCTGCCTGGAGTGGGTGTATGTAAAATGAGAATTTGTCCCGAAAATACAAAAAGCGGAACACGGACTTTACCTATAAACTAGGGGAAAACCCCTATCAACTCTATCCCAAAGGGCTAATATCGGTCCCTGGCTTATCGGGTTCTCCCTGGAGTGGGTGTATGTAAAATTAGGATTTGTCCCGAAAATATAAAAAACGGAACACGGACTTTACCCCCTAAACTAGGGGAAAACACCTATCAACCCTATCCAAAAGGGCTAATATCGGTCCCCGGGCTTATCGGGGCTTGGGGGCATGGGTGGGTGCATGTAAAAGTTTCTCCAGAAAAAATATAAAAAACGGAACACGGACTTTACCCCTAAACTAGGGGAAAACCCCTATCAAGGGCGTATATTGACTCCCATTGACCGTTGACCTCCAATATAGAGTGCGTATATTCACTACCATTGACCTTTGACCTCAAAAATTTGCATATCGTGACCTTTGACAGCCCATCAGAAGCGAGTATTTTCACCTCGTATGACTGTATGTACTGACTTGGTTCTGGGGTTTTCCATCACGGTTGTGCGCAGGTGTATGACGTCACTTCCGGTCTCCGTGAATCGGGCGTGACCTGGGACTATGGGATGCATGCACTGACTTGGTTCTGGGTATTTTCCACCACGGGAAGGTCACGTGATCAGTTCAAGGTCATATCCAGTATAGAGTGCGTATATTCACTACCATTGACCTTTGACCTCAAAAATTTGCATATCGTGACCTTTAACAGCCAATCAGAAGCGAGTATTTTCACCTCGTCTGACTGTATGCATGTACTGACTTGGTTCTGGGGGTTTTCCATCATGGGGAATGCGCAGGTGTATGACGTCACTTCCGCGTGAATCGGGCGTGACCTGGGTATGGGATTGCATGTACTCACTTGGTTCTGGGGAATCACGGGGAGGTCACGTGATAATTCAAGGTCATTTGAATGATAGGAATGCATGTACTGACCTGTTCATTCATCCGGGGACTTGTTTACATCCGGGTCATTCATTGTGGTGGGTTCTGTGCAAGTGTGTGGCGTCACTTCCGGTTTCACTAAAACTACCTCCGAACACAGAAGAGTTCCAATTTTCCCTTAGACGTAGGGTCTGGATTTTCAACATCCAAGTTTTCCCCGGCCCGGCCTGGCCCGCTCCGCCCCGCCCCAGCAGCAGCGCGCGCGTGCGGGTTATCCGACCGCACGCGCGCGCGCGCGGCATCACCGGAAGTGCGCGGGTGAATTTCGGATTATCCTAGGCCACTGATTGGCTAATACGGTCTTCAAAGCCAGTTTCACCGAATCCCCACATGTCTGTTATAACCTTCATGCATTATGCTCATATAGAAAACACCCAAGACAGGGTTTTTTGGTGAGATCTCATTTTTTTTGTTATTCAGTGAACAACAACAACGTGAGAACAACCACGTGAAAACTTAAACCCAGAACAGGGGGCTTGTACATTGAAAGAACTGAAGCCCAGAACAGGGGGCTTGTAAACTTAAGCCCAGAACAGGGGGCTTGTACATTGAAAGAACTTAAGCCCAGAACGGGGTTTGTACATTGAAATGATGGGCGGCCCAGTCATATACGAGTACATCGCGGTCCTCGGCCTTGGGGTACTCGTCAAACATCTGTACGATGGTAGATACGGTCCTTCCCCGGCATCGATGGTACAGGTAAAACAAGCAATATTGTCCGCACACGCTACTGGTCAGGCTTTGCAACGTTTGACTGTTCCAACACCACGTCTCTGTGCCTTGATCCATGAAGTCTGTTAAATCGGGATGGAGGGGTGGCAGGCCGTACGGGTCAAAGTATTCGCCCTGCTGTTCTGTCAAGTACACGGCCACCCAATGTTCACCGGGCCGATCCATCGGGTCCGTGTTGAGAACGTATGCAGCAGGATACATACGGTCTAATGGGAACACATCTCGGGCGAACACCCCTTGAAAGACCATACGTGTCCCTGGGTCATTCTCCAGCACGGTGGTTATCTGGTCTGTATCCATGTTAGGTGGAAAAGTCACACAGGACGTTGCGCGCCTTGTCCACTTGAATGATGTTGTCAAACTCGGCGTAGCAGATGACATTGACAGTGGTCCTCAGGGCTCGTGCAAAGTGGATTTCCAACCGTAAATTGCCTTGCTTGGCCAGGGCCAGCTGATGGTCGTTCTCTAAGGTGGGGGTCAGATCGAAACAGAACAACGTGTATCCGTTCGCGTAGTCCTCCCGATTGATCATATTCCCTTCGTCCTGGTTGATTTGACCGGTGGCTGTAAACAGGCTCTGATAGGCTCGAATGAAATTCCTGCGCCCAAAGTTCGGTGTTAAGGCCGTGGCTGGGACCTGTTGTCCATCCACATGCAGGGCCACAAAATTGATGCCGAAATGTTTAAAGTCAAACGGATTCTCTGGGTAGGCTCCGCTGAAACTGGTATTTTTCACACAGGCCAGGATCAATCGCTTGGGTAGTTCCCCCAGGAACAGGTTTTCTTTGTTGGCGCTCATATTTCCAGCAGGAACAGAGAACACTTTGGTTTGTACACGTCGGATAGGGTACTGGGCTGGTTTTGTTTCCAAGGCTTTCGTGTGTCCCAATTGAACGGCTGTATTCGGTTTCACTTTTCGGACATACAGGACTGCGTCTTGGATAACAATCTTACAGTCAGCTGCATGCCCATCTACGTTAGTGGCCATCAAGGCGAAGGTCGGAGGCGCCCGTATCAGTCGGATTTTGATGAGGATCTTGTTCAAGAGGTACCGGTCTTGCATGAACATATCTGCGTGTAGTCGACCCATGAGATCCACCGAGGCACCGTTCGCAGTGAAAGCCTTCCGTTTGTTATATCCCACATTGTCCACCGTATCCATGTGCTCGGGTGTGTCCTGGTAGAATACAGCGGCTGTCAGCTGAGATTTTTTAGCCTCTCGGCCATACGACAACAGTGTCTCGATGTAGGCTCGATAGGGGTACGTGTTGGTCGAGTCACTGATGAGTTTGTGGCTGAGAAAAATATCCACCTGTTGAAACATCGAGTGCAGCCAGAGATTCGTCGGGCCCACCGTTGCAGCTTGGATGATTCTGGAGCCATCCCCATTGACGACCTTGGCTTTCACATACAAGTATGTATGGGCTAAATCTACATAGGCCGTATCCGCATTACTGATGTTGAACTCGATGGGCCCTGTTTCGTTGATGCTGGAGAGCGGGAGATGCTCCACCCATAATCCTTGTTCGGCACTGGTCTGTGTGGGCGGCACGGTCCACAAATCAAATTCACTGTTGGTGGAGGGACAGGGCTCTGCGTGGATTAAGGACATGTTTAAGAAAAGATATCCTGGGTCTTCGATGTGCGTCGTCGCTGGGTCGGTCGTCGACATCACCGGCCACTTGCAGTCCACTGCGTACCGCTTGTTTGCCGATTGCTTTCACCCCACGCGTCACCAAGGGCAGGAACGTTTTGACGATGCTGCCGAGTATGTTCCCCAGCCCATGTCCTCGTTGCATGCTTGCACCGCTAAAGACCGGAAAGCCTCCCCCGGCCTGTTGGGCATAATAGTCCATATAGCTGCGTGCATCGCACTCGTAAGGTACTTTCATTATGCAAAGTGGGGAGCACGTGCTTGTCGAAAATGAAGTGTCAGCACCACTTTTCCTCGCCACCGGTCGTCCCGTGTCATCTCTTATATCCACCGTGATAGTGTTGATGTCGGTTTGTCGTACGGGCAGGTAGAGCATGTGGGTGAAACTGTGGGTGATTTGATCTCCATACGTCTTTTTAATGGGGACCACCCGTAACAGAGGTGTGTTGTTATCGCCCACGATGTGGTTGTCGACTACGTCCGAGTAGACGTAGATTCCGTACATACCCGACTTCATATCCATCGGGATCTGGCCATGGTCCTCGGATGGACCCGTGTAGGTCGCGTGAGCGAGACCCAGCATTTGCAGTAGGATAGGACTCAGTACGACACTCACGTTGGCGGTGAGAAGGATCTGTGCCTTGTCGTTGTGTGCGTTGTAATCGAAGTCCACGTGATTCTTGAAGGGAAAGGATTTGATGGGTTTTGAAGTATTCGTGACCTCCCGTAGAGCCTTATAATGCAACAGTCTTGTCAGCCCACCCATGAACTCCTTGGGGGTATCGTATTGGCCTTCGGGGAGGGTGAGTCGGGTGTTTTTGCCTTCGTAGGTCACCTCGTACCACACTTCATTGGCTCGCACGTTGTACCACGAGTAAGGGTATTGGATATCCACGAGGCCACATTCCCAGCGCCCAGGTAAATGCAACGGTTGCGGTAACTGGGTCACGTACTTGGCCAAGGTGTTGCCAGGAAACACATCCAGCGAACTGTTACTGGGTAGGGTGAGGTAAAACATGGCGACTGAGCTGTCCTGCTGCTGCTGTTGGTTTTAATAGGTGTTCCAGGCCTTGGGCGGTTGTGTCCGGCGTCGTGTTCGTCGCGGTGACTTGCTACGTGTCACGGCTCTGGAGATGTGGGGTGTCCTGATCAAGGATGGTTTTTTAAAGGCCTGAAATGAAGGTGCCCGTTGTGGTGGTGTTTTGGGGGGTGACTCCGGTTTCCACTCGGCTTCCCAAGAAGGTAGTGGGCCACTCGGCGATTGCTGGGTCCGCTGCATAAAGGCCCAGTGGTGGGGGTTCCCCACCAATTCCTGTGGTACATGCATGTCTATCAAGCCTTGAGCGAAGACCTCCCATCCTCGAGGATCCGTGTGCGACCTGCGTTGACGCATCAGGTCATTCACTAAATCCGTCATGTGGGTCCCAGGGACCACCTGATTCTGTACCAGGAGTTCGCCTTTATCATTCCAAGTCATGTTAGGATTCTGTTTCATCCGTTGTAATACCAGTCCAGCTTGTTTCTTGAACGATGCAGGTACACTCTTCAGGACTTCGTCTTCCACCCACTGTGGGGCTGTGGGTGGTACCCCTGGTAATGGCGGCTGTTGGAGCTGTGCTGAGGTCGGCGGTGTGTCGCGTGGTGGTGGTGGTGGTGGTGGGGTAGAGAGGGTTTTGTATTGGTCCATGAACGGCATGTACCGTTGAAGGTCTCATTGTACCGTTGTACTTTCTCACTTTGTGAGATCTGTTGCATCTCTTCATCAAGGGTGTTTATGGTCTTCACCGTAGGTGGAACAGGGTAGGGCGATTGGAGGTTTTGAAGGAGCCGTGGTTCGACGAGGACCATTTTTTTCGTATGTTTCATTGCCCGCCGAAGAGTCCACCCAATACTGGACCCAACACGGAAGCGGCCAACGGTGCTAAGATGGCCCCGATAAAGCCACCTTTCTGTAACACCTTTTTCTTTTGTGTTTGAGAGACTCGCTTCTGGACTAGGGTTCGGAGACCTGTCTTATGCTTGGTCAACTTGGTCTGCTGAGCCGGAGTCAGTGGTACGTTGCCTTTTAACAGGTTGTACCCTATCTCACACAGACAGCGTACAAGGTCAGGGTCCGCCCCGCGTACAATGGTTCGGACCAACTCGGGTGGGGCCGTCTTCAATACACGGAGCGTCGGGGCGTACTTTCGTACTCGCGCAGACATCATGTACAACTAATGCTAGAACCCACAACTCTGCTCTTTTTATCCTTTTGCGGGCTATCTTCTGAATATCGAACAGAGACAAAGTCAACCATGATGTGGTATTAATTCTTTTTATTATCCCCATCATCAAACACACACACCCCAGCTGAGGGAGCCACTGTGGGTGTGTTTACATTATTTTTGCATGTAAACGTGGTGGGTCTCTCCGGGAAAGATTCCGGTCCGTAGTCGAAGGTGATCGGGGGTGGCTTGCTTGAGGTCGAAGAGCATATACCCGTGTTGAGCGGTTGTCGCATCTTTAAAGGCTTCCAACGCAAACGGTGTGCGGCCGGGATACATCTGTCTCGCCAGGTGCAGCAGTTGAGTGGTGTCTCTCGGGTTTTTGAAGACCACCAGATAGTGGGCATTTAAGCTGATGTTCCGATGTTCTTTGTTTTTACTGAACAGATTCTGCACAATGTAGATGATGCTGAGCCGTCGATGATGGCTGCTTTTGGTAAAGAGTTGGGTGACGCGCGCATCCGTCTCCGCCATGAGATCATCCAGAACCACCAAGGTGTCGGGTTCCAAATCGGCCAGGTTCGGTAGGCCTTCCACGAACGTGATATGGGGCATTGCTGCATACGCTGCCTGCCATTCTCCATAACACCACACGACTCGGGCAATGGGTGGGGTGATCGTGCTGTCGGCGTGTTGAAGGAGCTTCCTGACGAAGTGCGTTTTGCCGGAGCCCGTCGGTCCTGCGATGACGCAAGTGAAGGGATGCTGCCACCGAGGGTCCATGGTTTGAGCCGTATGCGCTGTCGTGGTAACCCGCTCTTGTAAATTTGGTACGAATGAACTGGAGTGGTGGTGGTGGGTACAACGTCGGTCGTCGTTGTCTGTTCACTGTGAGTGATGAAATCCGGTGGGTTTTGAGACGTAGTGGGTGTACTTGGTGTAGATGTTGACTGTATACTTGGTGTGGAGCTCGATGTGGCTTGTACACGTGGTGTGGTGGTGATGACTGGGCTCGTTTCGATCACGGGGTTGACTGGTGTAGAGAAGGTCTGTAGACTGGTTTGACTGGTGGCTGGAGTTCTAAGTTGGTTAAGTAGAGTGCTGAGATAGGCTACATCGTAAAACACTCCTCCGTACAACACACTCAGCAGGATTAGCGCTATGGCCACAAAGCCCACTTGCGCATTGCTCGTTTTGGGAGACGCTGTGTTCAGAGGCAGCTGCTGTTGGTCCATAGCGCCGTGTTCATGGTCGAACGTGGAATGAAGGATGATGGTAGTGGTGTCTGGCATAGTCGTTTCACCTGGTTGGCCGCGACCCAGGAATTGAAGGAACTGGGCCAGCCTTGCCATTTGACGAAATGAAACAGTTTGCCATGGCGGCGTTCCGTTTTCAAAATCTACTCCACCGTGTAGTAGTCTTGCTTTGTTTTTACGACAGGCTGTAATTCCGTGTCGTAAAACGTCCCTAGCAACGGTTCCCCTTGAAGATCTTCCAGTTCATAGACTCGCTGCTGTCGGGGTAGGCGCCGTTTAATCAGGAAGTGCTCATCGCTCCAGTTGGGCAAGTAACTTTTCTCGAAGTTGCCCTTGACTTTACTGATCCATACAGGGTCCCCGACCTTGAACACCTCCTTCGGCGTTCGCTGCGATTGCCTGGGGTACAAGACACCGCGGATTTGGGCTTCATTGCGTTGGGTGACGGTAATGGGGGCTCTCTCTGTACTCCGGTGATAGGCTCGATTGTATCCACTCACAAGTTTCGGGAGAACATCGATGTACCGCCTTGTATTCTTATAGGTGAAATATTTATACATGCGGCCTTTGAATGTCCTGTTGAACCTTTCGACAACGGAAGCCTTAGTCTCGTTGTACGTATGGAAGGAAAACACCTTCTGGGCTTTCAGAAACTGTTGGAACGGTCTGTTGAGGAATTCCGTGCCTTCGTCGGTTTGCAAATACAAGGGTTTGCGCCCGGTCTTGAAGATGTCCTTGAACGCCGCTATGAGATTCGCACCCGTTTTCGTTTGGATGGGTACCACCCACGCATACTTCGACAGGATATCGATACACGTCAAGATATACCGATTCCCATCGTTGTGTTTGGCAAAGGCGCTCATATCGACCAAATCCGCTTGCCACTGGGCATCTATACTACCCACGATGACCCGGTTTCGTAGAAAATGGCGACGGACAGATCGATGTAAGGTATAGGTGTCTTGTTTTTTTAACCAATCTCGGACTTGGGCACGTTGTATCCCCTGGGGTTTGGCCGCTCGATAGAGAGCCGACAATGCACTATAGGCCGCCGGACTGTCGGGACTGTAGTATAAGTTATCCAACACCTTCTCCCAGTTCTTCATGGTGACAAATGATGATGGACCCTGGCTCTATCGTTTATTTATAACGGTATATTTTGGACCGGAGTTTCTTTCTGATTTTCTTCGTTGGCTTCTGGCAGCACATTGCCCATGGTAAATAACCAGTCCAACTCGTCTGATGACCGCTCTTCCTCCGTAAGCACTTGATCCACATCTGCCACGGCATCTTGCAATGCAGACCATAGAACAGGGTGAAGGGTAAAATGCACTCTACCTCCATCTAGCCGAGCCAATTGAGCAAAGAAGGGGCCGCGTCGGATGTACACATCGTGACACAAGTGGATGAGATCGCCGTCCAGTTCACCAGACAACACCCGTTTGAATTTGGTCCAGCCCTCCCGGGACAGACGAATATGAGCCGGGCACGGTTGTGTAGGGTCTGCATCACAGATGTCTCCTACTTCCTCCATGATATCGACCTTATCCGCATAGACGTGCAGGAAGACCTCGGGGGTCAAGCTGAGATACGCCCGTACTGCCTCCGTCATGATCAGTACGTGAATGGTACAAGATTTGTACTGTCTCGCGTATTTATAGGAAGAACCCCGTGAGATCAAAGGACCGGGTGGTCATATCACTGGGCTGACAGTCTAGCCGGATAATCAATGGCATCGTCGTCTGCCTCCGCTTCATTGCCAGGTTTGGTAATTTGTTCGTTGGGTTCTGCCGCCGCTTCACTCAGGGCACGAGCCCAGCCCAACTGAACAGCTGATCGCTCGTCGGGCGTAAACAGCTGGTCCACGATGGGCACCACTTTCTCGAAGGCTGTCCACAGATCGGAGTCTAGGGTGAAGCCTCGCGTAGGGTCTTGGTAACGGCCCAGGCGTGGGAAGAAGGGTCCACGGTGTACGTAGATGGCATTGTCTATGTGGATGAGGTTTCCGTCGAGCTCACCGCTCAACACCCGTTTAAATTTGGTCCAGCCGTCACGGTGTAGCGTAACCGTATTCGATACGGCCTCAGCGCGCGACCAGCAAACATCTCCACGGTCTTCGACGATGGTGACTTTATCTTCATAGACGTGAAACCCCACCCGTGGTGTAAGGGAAAGGATGGCTCGTAGGACTGGTGACATGGTTGACCCAACGACGAACGGTGAATGACACACACTCTGACTGTCTCTCGTATTTATGGTCAGGTCCCTCGGTGACGTGGTTGACCCAATGACGATCGGTGAATGACGCACACTGTGACTGACCCTCGTATATATCGGTTGCACATAAGCGCATCTGTGGAGGCTCTGAAAAGCCGTTCTTTTTCTGTCGCTGTCATTGCCACAGCGTCAGGGTAAATAGGGCAAAGACCATTACTAGGCCAACGGGCCGTAGCTGGTTCCGACGTGAGCCTTCGTGACCCATAGTCCGGGCATCAAGGATGGCTGTCATAGTCCAGTAGTGGTGGGTGATAGCACGCCTCTCCTTCGAGTGCACTCTGTCGAGGACCGCTTCTGTAAACTCTTTCAGGATCTGGCGTCGCCCCTCGTTGTCGTCGCCATCTCCAGATGGCCCGAACCACTGCTCGGTAATCCGTGAGTGAATTAACCACGGTCGCATGCTGTAAAATGCGACTGGCATAGGGATGAGTGTCCATCATGGCTCTGTAACCGTAGGAATGAGGTGTGGGATGCAGAGGGCGAGTTTTATACACCATGTCACACATGCGCGCCTATACGTAGCTCTACGGCTGTAGTCCGTGATACGTACTATTCTGATTGGTTAGTTCAAAAAGATAGCAACAACAAAAATCAAAGATTACAGGTCAATCTTTTTATTAGCCCAACCCTCATCCTTTCGGGTGTCCCTACGGGTTCGCTTCATGATCCGACTGATACTCCAGACTGTGTGGCTCCTATAGATATAGTACCTCATCGACAATGGGGACTACTTGTTCCAAAGCCGTCCATAGATCGGGATCCAGGGTAAAACCACCGTCGTTCAGACAGAGGAGTCGAGCGAAAAAGGGACCGCAGAAAATGTAGACGTCGTCACACAGGTGAATGCTATCATCGTCCAGGTCACCCAACAACACCCGTTTCAAGGTAGTCCATCCTTCCGGTGACAAAGAGACGTGCGCTTTGGGTTCAGACGTACACCAACACCTAAGTCCGCTATCGATGAGGACCACTCGTTTGGGGTACAACAATAGGGTGCAGTCAGGTGTAAGCCTCCGGGTAGTCACAGTCCCTTCTTTCACCTCGGGGTGTAGTAAGTCATCCACCTCGGGGAGTACATCTTTCAGTGCCATCCATAAGGGTGGACAGAGTGTGATATGGGTACCTCCACACTGTTCCAACCGGGGAAAAAGGGAATCCTCTCCAGCAGTGCGTATGTGCACACCGACTTCCACGTGCATGAAATCCCTTTCGGGCTCTTTTCCCTGTAACAATCGTGTCAATAGAGTCCAGCCTGATAGCGATAACAAAATCTTCACCTTCTGCGGTGCGTCTTGGACCAGCTCCAGGTGATCGTCATTGACGATGAGGTAGACGTCGGACGTCAGTTGGAATAACGCAAGCTCTGTTCCGCTCGCTGCCATGGTGAGGAATGAAAAGCGAACGGTCAGAGAGGTGGCTTTATAGTGTACCTGTTGGGTTTTATACACCGTGCGTGGCACTTGTTATACTCGCTTGCGCCCTAAGGTCAATAAGGTTAGAAATGGACTTTGACTGACGCCGTCGACATAATCTTTATCTATCATCGTTTACCAAAAATGGCAACTACTTCTTTTCTAACTCAATATATCAAATTTCATATTAAATATTTACTTGTTTATATCTTCACCAGTTTGTTTGATGAAAACACATTTTTGCTTTATATAAATATTTCCTATATGTACACTGAATTATATATTATATTTGCATCTTTCTACGTGGAGACGCTATCCCAGTGTAATATATCTGTTGATAATATTTAGTTAAACATTGAAAACTGTTCATATAGAATGGATAAACCGATATCAATGCATGTATATAATCTTAAAATACTATTGTATGTATTCTATTGAGAAACACCACTTCAGAAATTCCGTTGTATGTGTGTTATATGTATTGTTGTGTACATGTGTTGTGCGTTCTTGTATGCACGATTTCGTATCGTGTAACGTCATGTTTGGTAATGTAGTATGTATGTTTATATGTATATATATTTTCATTGCATTAATAAAAAAAAAAAAAAAAAAAAAAGGTTAGAAATGCGTTTTTTTTCTACTACGCCCTGTGAAAGTAGCTCCGATCGGCAGGGCAATGAATGAAACAATTCGCTAAAAAATTCCCTCTTTTATACGTTTTTTCGTGACATTCGTGTGTTTTCGGCAAACTCCGTGTCTCTTCGGCAAACTCCGTGTCTTTTCGGGTGCCTCCGTGACTCTTCGGGCATCTCCTTGACTCTTCGGTAAACTCCGGGACATCTTCGGCCACCTCCGTGTCTCATCGGTGACCTCGGTAACAGCTTCGGTAACCTCCGTGGCTCTTCGGGCACCTCCGTGACATCTTCGACCACCTCCGTGTCTTCCGCCGTAACTACCCGACTGTTCCCGTGTAAACTCGGAACACACAGCTAAAGGACCCGGATATAAGTCCCCGGATGTAAACCACAGATGAACAGGTCAGTACACGCATTCCTATCATTCAATATGACCTTGAACTATCACCTGATCTCCCGTGATTCCCCAAATACAAATTGACATCTTCGGCCACCTTAGGGTCTCTTCGGTGACTTCCGTAACATCTTCGGTAACCTCCGTGTCTCTTCGGGCACCTCCGTAACAGCCTCGGCCACCTCCGTGTCTTCCTCCGTAACTACCCGACTGTTCCCGTGTATACTCGGAACACACAGCTAAAGGACCCGGATGTAAACCACAGATGAACAGGTCAGTACACGCATTCCTATCATTCAATATGACCTTGAACTTTCACGTGATCTCCCCGTGATTCCCCAAATACAGTACATGCATTCCAACAATGGTATAGGACCCGGATATAGGGCAATCGAACGTGCAACAATGTTGCAATTCGGGGAGCCAGGTGTTCGGCACGTGACAAGCAGACGACAGCGAAATTCTAGCGGGAAGTACAGACAGTACATGGCCTATCATGTTCCCTCTCACCGAACATACCCTTCGCACCTCACCGGAAACACACGAAAGTGAACGATATTGTAGGGAAAAACCCCACAGGCAGTACATGTCCTATCAGGTTCACACGCCCCATTCACACAGACCGGAAGTGACGTCATACCGCACGTGATGGGAAAAACCCCAACATGTCTAAACATGATCCAAGGTCAAGATGAAAGGATACAGGTCAAGTGCACTCATTGACCTTTGACCTCTGTCACGTGATATGCAAATTTCTGAGGTCAAAGGTCAATGTTGCTCGTAATCCTTGCTATATACTACTGGTGTGTGAGCCATATATATCGGTGTGTGAACCATATATGTCTGTGTGTGAATCATAAATATCGGTGTGTGAACCATATATGTCAGTGTGTGAACCATATATGTCGGTGTGTGAACCATATATGTCGGTGTGTGAACCATATATGTCGGTGTGTGAACCATATATGTCAGTGGGTGAAGCCTTTTAAGTGGTTTTATATTTCCCGATTTCTAATAACAGGACTTAGATGTTGAGCAGGAGATTACACAGGGTGCAGTTTCAATTGAATTGTAATCATATTTAATGTATGTCCGAATTGATACCGGAATCTTATTTTCTCGGATATAGATAAGGAACATATTGCTAATGATAGCGAGTTTTACCACAATCTCCTTTTTCCGGAGCAGAGTAAATTTTACCGGGAATGTACCAAACGTATATATAGTAATGATTGCAGGTACCGGTATATCAAATATAAAGGGGTAGGTCATGTGGGACGTATTTCCAGGTTTACGGTTACTATAGTGTATGGATATATTCGGACACATACAGTGCCTAAACCTTCCAATGTAACCTTTAGATCGACCCTGATGTCGTGTTTTATTCTCCTAGTATACTCACAGGTGAGAAAGGATCTTTTCTGTTAAGACCGATTTGACCTAAAAAATAACTGAAAAGAAACTCTCAAATACCTGCGCTAGCTTTCAGCTTGTTCGAGACAGGTCCATAAGCTGTTTACTCGGGCGAATAGCTAGGGACAGTATGCATGTACGGATAGTGTGGGCAACACGAACCTTTCATTACCCTGTTATACACCTAGTCAAACCCTTTGAACTTCCTAGTTAAGGTATACGGTACAGATATAAGGTACGGCAAAAACTTCGTTTGTATCTTCAATATACGACCTAGATGCATGGCGCGTGAACTTCATATCCTTATCAAGAATGAATGAAGCTTGAATTTTACTGTGTAAACCCAGATGCGTGTCTAGACCGATGTTTAAATAACGTGTGCTATAAACTGTAATCACTGTAGAATACTTGCAATACCGAGTGGATAATTTGATCATTTCTCCAGGATTTCTGTGGTATGTCTTACACTGAAGTGACATCTTAAGCTTCTAATCTTCGGGTTTTCTGGACTCAGTTTGGAAGGTACACCTGCTTTCACACGACAACTTGGAGCAGTTGAAAAATTCTTTTACCTGGACAAGTGTTTCTGAATCAAAGGTAAGTTTTCATATGTTTAACTCATCATATTCACTAATGAAAGTTTGTTATCTTTTGATTTGTATACAAATCCTATTATCAGCTAGAAAACTCGAGTGTCACGTCGGGTATTAAAGTGCTTGACAGCATAGGTAGACCCACATTTATACCATATATGTCTACCTACACAATGCCATACGATATATAAGACAAATTAATACCGAAAGTGTTTGTAATATCATTTACTGCAACTATAGGTATTGCCATCCTCCATATGTAGGTCTGTATACTTTGTGTACGACTTCGTCGGATGCACCATGGTTAGAAATGTTGGGAATAGCATGCTGTCTGACTGCACTGTTTCACTAAAATGACGCTAATGACCAGTAACACTGCAGCAAATTAGTATTGAATAATGCGATATAATACTCCATGATATAATATGACAACGTTTAAGCAGAAGGGTAACCTCGCGTATACCGATATGTTCTCTTCGTGCAGTTCTAACGCAAATTAACGCCTACGGGTACCGTAAAAGTCAGTAGCACAGTGTCGTGCTCATTCCTCACAGTGAAGATAGGCCAGCTTGCGCCTGAGTATTATATCCTTGAGCAGACCACACTTAACCATCTTATTAGAGATGATTCACCCTACTGAATCGACAAGTATGATTATAGGTGAAAAGTCAAATTACAGTCAATGGTAGGTTTTTCAGTGCTTTCGTTATCAAGCGTGGGCGTGTGTCTGACCAGACGACAGTGACCACAGCCGAAAATGAACGATTTTCAGCATATCGATGACAGGTATGGTTACTGGTGTCCAGTCATTTTTTGAAGGAGAGATATCGTACTATATTGTCACCAAACGTAGGGTTATTACTATTTCAAGTTAACAAAAATTTTAAACATTTTTGCGGCGAGAGGTGTTTTTAGGTGTTGGTAGACAGTCCATGGTAGGTATTAGCATCGAATTATAGTGTGAGGAAATGAGCACAAAATGAACACGTGGGAACTTACTACCTGCCTCATGTATCACTGACTCATTCATCTCTCGATTCCTTCCACTTGTGTGTGTTTAAGAGGAATATGAACCATTAATAGTATATTCTCTGTCTGTCTGATATTACGACAGTCCATGGTATCATCATCGGACCGATCGACAGTCCATTGTAGGTCAACATGCACTTGTGAATGATGCACAGAGAGCACATCGTCTGATTTAATGATTCGCCAAATGGACTGTTGCCAAGACAAATGGTAGCTAAAATGGACTGTCGACATATCTAATATATAATCATATGTTGCCTCATTATAACATTGCAGCTGTTATGCGGCTTCAATGTGAAGTGATTCAACCTACAGTTCATGGTCGCATGACAAATGGACTGGTGCATGCACCTATAATCACACTTGTCGATTCAGTAGGGTGTGATTATTAAAAACTAATTATCTTATGAACTCTCCCAAATTGTATATGTCGTTAATCATGTCGCGATATGTACTATTGGAGAGCGTTGAGTGAAGACAGTTTGAGTGAAGATACGCTAGTGACATGGTTGAATGAAGTTATCCAAGTAAGCAGACTGAGTGAAGATACGCAAGTCAGCTGGTTAACTGAAATTACGCA
Organism: Hanleya hanleyi; assembly: GCA_036873755.1. Lineage (NCBI taxonomy): Eukaryota > Metazoa > Mollusca > Polyplacophora > Lepidopleurida > Hanleyidae > Hanleya > Hanleya hanleyi. Next base: position 28,222 of record JAVTVY010022324.1, read on the forward strand.
AGTACGCAGGTTGAGTGTAGATACGCCTGTGAGCAGGTTGAGTGAAAAGTGAGTGAATATGATTTAACGCCACTTTCAACACTATTTCAGTCATATCACGACGGTTGAGTGAAGATACGTCGGTGAGCATGTTGATTTTAATTACGCAAGTAAGCAGGTTGATTGAAATTACGCAAGTAAACAGGTTAAAGGAAGATACGCCATTGAGCAGATTGACTGAAGATACGCCAGTAAGCAGATTGATTGAAATTACGCAAGTTAGCAGGTTGAGTGAAGATATGCAGGTTGAGTGAAGATACATCAGTGAGCAGGGTGAGTGAAGATACGCCACTGAGTAGGTTGATTGTAATTACGCAAGTAAGCAGGTTGAGTGAAGATACGTCAGTCAGCAGGTTGATTAAAATTACGCAAGTAAACAGGTTAAGTGAAGATACGCCATTGAGTAGATTGACTGAAGATACGCCAGTAAGCAGATTGATTGAAATTACGCAAGTTAGCAGGTTGAGTGAAGATATGCAAGTTAGAAGGTTGAGTGAAGATACATCAGTGAGCAGGGTGAGTGAAGATAAACCAGTGAGCACATGGATTGAAATTATGCCAGTAAGCAGGTTGGTTGAAATTACGCAAGTAATCAAGTTGGATGAAGATACACCATTGAGCAGGTTGATTTAAATTACGCAAATAAGCAGGTTGAGTGAAGATACGCCAGTGATTAGGTTGAGTGAAATTATCGCAAATAAGCAGGTTGAGTGAAGATACACCATTGAGCAGGTTGATTGAAATTACGCAAGTTGGCATGTTGAGTGAAGATACGCAAGTGAGTAGGTTGATTGAACTTACCGCAAGTAAGCAGGTTTAGTGAAGATACGTCAGTCAGCATGTTGATTAAAATTACGCAAGTTAACAGGTTAAGTGAAGACACGCCATTGAGTAGACTGACCGAAGATACGCCAGTAAGCAGATTGATTGAAATTACGCAAGTCAGCAGGTTGAGTGAAGATATGCAAGTTAGAAGGTTGAGTGAAGATACATCAGTGAGTAGGGTGAGTGAAGATACGCCAGTGAGCATGTTGATTGAAATTATGTCAGTGAGCAGGTTGAGTGAAGATACACCATTAAGCAGGTTAATTGAAATTACGCTAGTAAGCAAGTTGAGTGAAGATACGCCAGTGAGTAGTTTGAGTGAAGATACGCCATTGAGCAGGTTGATATTAAAATTACGCAAGTAAGCAGGTTGATTGAAGATACGTCAATGAACAGGTTGACTGAAATTACCTGGGCAGCTAAGAACATATGATTTACCAGAATGATGGACTCTTGTAAAATGTAAATGGTCAATTCTGCAAATTTAACCACTTTTGTGGCAATCCCCTGACATAATTAACGATTGCCAAATCATCTGTAATGAGACACTAGAGAGAATCGATGGGAATTTCGAAACTGCATGGTGAGTTGGAAGCAACGTAGATTGGTTTATCGGGGGAGATCCATGCGGACAAAACAGATTGATCAGCCCCACAATTCGTGGGTGTTGTTCACATGGTGCATATATCACCAGTATAGACGTGTAGTCCATTTCCTTAGCTCACTGAGTAAATATTTGCCGTTTTAGTGTCCAACACTGGTGTTTAATATCAATATTCTGGAAATAAAATACATTCATTCAGAGCTTCTCTTGACAATGGCAGTGTAAGATCATCTAACAAGATATAGATATATGCACTAAATATTGACGAATATAGTATTGTATTCTGCCAGGTGTTTATTTTGTCCAATTAAATTTTGCAAATACTTCAACGAAAAACTTAGACTGGGATGACATGCTGCAGCTATTTACACATTTGTTTGATGGAACACGGCAGGTAACCATTCATGCATTCCCAACACCATTGTGAAATCAATAGACAGCTTTGCCAAATTCAATACTATCGTATGCCGATGGGGCGATACACTTAAGTGAGGTGCTGATTAAACAAGCTTGGTGTCATCGCCAATGTCGCCTTTCACATTTCAGGATGTTCAACGGGTAGGCTCTGTTGCTACAATAATAATGGCATACTTCAGTGACACGCATTAACCTGTTCGCCCCGCAGTGAAATGCTTGGGGGCGTTTGTGGTCCAGCTCTCTGTTTCCGGTCTGGACCGCGGTGAAATTCTATGGGGCGTTTGTGGTCCAGTTATATGTTGCCTGCCTGGTCCGCGGTGAAATGCTCTGGTCATTTGTGGTCCAGCTCTCTAAACTGCCTGCTAGGTGCGCGGTGGAATGCATGGGGCGTTTGTGGTCCAACTCGCTTTGCTGCCTGCCTGGTCCGCGGTGAAACGTGTTTTAGAAATATATCTAACAGGGATAATCGACTGACATTACCTTGCTGTTCTCAATTAGGCCTAAGATGATTATCTTCGTAAATAGTTTGCCATTGTTCATTGGGAATATGCCAGATATAGCTAGCTCCAAATATTTTCCCATATGTAAGCATAGGGATTGATGGGACAAACTCCACATTGACTGCCGGCTCTTGCTAGTCAAGCCACCCAGATACTGCTGGACAGTGTAGCGTGGTGCGATGGAGTATTGTTATTGTGGGAAGATCCCGTTGGAAAAAATATTCAGGGCTCCGTTTGGTACCGCGATTAGCAAAGTGAAAAAACTAAGTAGGCCAAGAACATTTCCAAGGGTAGTTGATAATCGTGCCAATCCTCTCTGTCATCTTGGAGCCGCTCTATAATTTATAATTTAAGTTTATTCATATATTTGTTTGCTACTTGTTTGATTCTCGTAATCATAGATCATTTAAACTGTAGAGTCAATAACGCTAAGTATATCAACTGGGAATGGTACTTTAAGCAAAATATTGATATTCTCCATAATGCAGGTCTGTATACTCCATACGGATTTGTCAGACGGATGAATCAATGCGAAATGTATCGGCGAGCATACGGTACACAATTCAATTGCATAAGATTTGTTTCTATGGTTTCTTATCTATGAGATAACTTGGAGGTATCTGTTTCAGTGTTACTGACGGCAAAGTCGGAAAAAAGCACTAGTTGTATCTACTGAGATTTAATGTTCGCTATACCGCGATATGATATCAGAGTTTAAATTACTACAGAGTCTATTGTAGTCGTATGAAACAGTAATATCACATAATGCGGAAACAGTGATCGGCTTCAACGGATTCAGTCATCCAGATTACTCCAATCATTAATAATTCAATGTAATATCATTAATAATACCACTTATTTATCATTCTAACCCGAGATTTATGACAAATGATAAGGGAACGTAGAGGAGGAAGTACCGGGTAGATGACATCCATGGATGAATTACAAGGGTATTCCACTCAGATGACCGGTGTATATCTGTCTCCTATATTCAATTACCCAGCCAGGACATTTTTCCTGATTTGCAACTTCGAAGCAATCCGTCTGATAACGAACAGCTGGAGGGATTAAAGGTGAACACATAAACATATACAAGTATTTAAGATGACATTCGATTGTTTACACAAAATTTATTGGTGTAAGTTCATATCAGAAATAGGCTACAGATGGATTACGTGTTACTATTCTCCTTATACGGACTGTTGAATACTGCAATATTACATATTAGAAAGGTTAAATGCCACCATACAGGTGAGAACTGAAAGGCCGTACAAGAACTGTATAACAGTCAGATTACACAAAACTGTGAGAAATGAGATGTTGAAATAACATTATATTACGGTTCTTACAACAGCGTCTACTTTCTACATTAGCATATTACTTTTAGAATGGCAAAGGATTCCGAATGTCATTTCATGGCAATAAAGAATTTGTTCGGCAGTATGCACCTCTTGTCCATTACTACGGTTCTTAATCACGCCTGGTCTTTCAACAGAAGCCGTTGTCTTTTGTTGTCGAATGTTTAGTCCAATCCAATTCATGTCCATTTCCACTGCATTCGTCCATGGAGTTGGCCAGACAATGAAACACTTAAATCAGCCAGCACGGCATGTAGTGCGACGTCAAATTTACCTCGGCTGCCTTTTTAACGACTGTGTGTATGACGGTATGATTGTTGTGTGTCGAGCCGCAATCAGATGGCACAAAAGGAAATTTACACGAAGTGTAGTGCTGTTAATTTTTTTTTTGGCGTTTTATGGCATTCTGTGGTCCGTTGAAATACATTGCAGTGTGCAACTTGAAGGGAGCAATGCTGGACATAGTCTTTGCTGCCTTGAAATGAACATTCGACGATGTGTCTAAAAGTCTACGGCTATCGTTGAAAGCCCACGCTCAACTACGAACCGTAATATGGCAACGATTTGGTGTAAGACTCACAAAATAAAATTGACAAAGGATCTGCCACAAGTTGTATTGTCATTCTTTTGTCCAGGATATTACCTTTTCAATGGGAGGTCTTACACCAAAGCCTTGCCCGTAATGGCAATGGCATATTGTGGATGATTTGCGTTACCTGCAGTACCGTAGACCAATAATTCAGTTGTTCGTCTTTCCAGACCAAAATCACCAGTCATATAATAATTTCCCGTCGTTTTCTAACCAATTCATTAGTATAGTGACCTCAATAGATCATGGAAAATGGTAAAAAGGATAGTCCTTTACAGTTCAAAACAATTGCAACCAATATTTGTTTTATTCCGAGTATAGAAACAATTCATCACTACACATTATACACCATCTTCACGACGTCGCGGTTTCTATTTGTGAGCCAAAGGCTAACCCTTGATCAACTTGCATAGCAAACCACGTTCCGCCCACACTCCAGTTACGCGACCTAGAAAAACTGCGCTGATAGATGGTATATAATACGTTTGGGTTTTACTTTCGCTGCTAAACTATTCGCTGATACCGAATGTAAAATATTTAATCCAAGCACGCATAACAATAAAATATTAATGGATAGACCAGTGAAATTTTATAGAAATCCGTGCGTTTCAACCCAGTTCAAGTCCTTCACTTCAGTGGGAAGGTGAAGTCGGATACACTGACATCGCGGGCCGCCTTTAAAGCTTCGGTGTTTTCTACCTTTGCCTGAGTTAGGTGCAGGATTGGCTTTTTTTTAAGATACTTTTCAAATTTCCTATGTTTTAACATGGTGCTAAATAGCATACTTGGCAATATTGTGCAGATATTTTTGCTAAACTTCGCAGTAGGCAGAAAAGTGGGTTACTTTAGTAGCATCTATATTCAATATTTAGCACTTTTATAATCTAGTCTAATTAGAATATATTCGCATTAAAATATCTGTAACACCGTGTCGGAAAAAGGACAATATATTCAATAATTAGCACCTTTATAATAATATCTAATTGGAATAGATTCGCACATAAATATGTAGCTGACGTCTGAGAACAGAAAACATATTGAATAGTTAGCACTTTGATAATATCATCTAATTAGAAGAGATTCGCAGTTAAATATCTAGCTGGCGTCCGAGAAAGACAATATATTTAATATTTAGCACCTTTATAATATCATATAATTAGAAAAGATTCGCACTTACATATGTAGCTGGCGTCTGGGTAAAGATAATATATTCAATATTTAGCACTTTTATAATCTATACTAAATAGAAGCGATTCGCAGTTAAATTTCCACAAGAGCCTTTTCGGGGAAATGACAATATATTCAATATTTAGCACTTTTATAATCTAATCTAATTAGAAGAGATTCGCATTAAAATATCTGTAACACCGTGTCGGAGAAAGGACAATATATTCAATATTTAGCACCTTTATAATATCATCTAATTAGAATATATTCGCATTTAAATATGTAGGTGACGTTTGAGAACAGACAATATATTGAATATTTAGTACTTTGATAATATCATCTAATTAGAAAAGATTCGCAGTTAATATCTATCTGGCGTCTGGAAAAAGACAATATATTCAATATTTAGCACCTTTATAATAGCATATAATTAGAAAAGATTCGCACTCAAATATGTAGCTGGCGTCTGGGAAAAGACAATATATTCAATATTTAGCACTTTTATAATCTATACTAAATAGAAGAGATTCGCAGATAAATATCCACAAGACCCTTTTCGGAGAAAAGACAATATATTCAATATTTAGCACTTTTATAATCTAATATAATTAGAAGAGATTCGCATTAAAATATCTGTAACACTGTGTCGGAGGAAGGACAATATATTCAATATTTAGCACCTTTATAATATCATCTAATTAGAATATATTCGCATTTAAATATGGAGGTGACGTTTGAGAACAGACAATATATTGAATATTTAGCACTTTGATAATATCATCTAATTAGAAGAGATTCGCAGTTAAATATCTATCTGGCGCCTGGGAAAAGACAATATATTCAATATTTAGCACCTTTATAATATCATATAATTAGAAAAGATTCGCACTTAAATATATAGCTGGCGTCTGGGAAAGACATATTCAATATTTAGCACTTTTATAATCTACTCTAATTAGAAGAGATTCGCATTAAAATATCTGTAACACCGTGTCGCAGAAAGGACAATATATCCAATATTTAGCACCTTTATAATATCATCTAATTAGAAAAGATTCGCAGTTAATATCTATCTGGCGTCTGGAAAAAGACAATATATTCAATATTTAGCACCTTTATAATATCATATAATTAGAAAAGATTCGCACTCAAATATGTAGCTGGCGTCTGGGAAAGACAATATATTCAATATTTAGCACTTTTATAACCTATACTAAATAGAAGAGATTCGCAGTTAAATATCCACAAGACCCTTTTCGGAGAAAAGACAATATATTCAATATTTATCACTTTTATAATCTAATATAATTAGAAGAGATTCGCATTAAAATATCTGTAACACCGTGGCGGAGAAAGGACAATATATTCAATATTTAGCACGTTGATAATATCATCTAATTGGAAGAAATTCGCAGTTAAATATCTATCTGGCGCCTGGGAAAGACAATATATTCAATATTTAGCACCTTTATAATATCATATAATTAGAAAAGATTCGCACTTAAATATGTAGATGGCGTCTGGGAAAGACAATATATTCAATATTTAGCACTTTTATAATCTACTCTAATTAGAAGAGATTCGCATTAAAATATCTGTAACACCGTGTCGCAGAAAGGACAATATATTCAATATTTAGCGCCTTTATAATATCATCTAATTCGAATATAATTTGATTGTTACAATCAAGTACCAAAGGAAGATGTTTTTGGCGTTTTGTTTCTTTCGAAATTACAATGAAAGGGACCGATTGTCTCCGAAACACCTTCGGTCATCGTTGAGTGATTGGTTTGTTGTGCCAGTAAGTCTGAATACATATCAGCTGTCTGCATCAGTGAGATTGCCTTTACATCGCCCGTTCGGTAGGCACCAATCAAGCATTACCTAGGACTGTCTTAAACAGCCTATATACTAGCATATACGCTTTGTTTAACCAGGAAGAACAATAGAATAATCTGTTATTGTCTGAGTGGAGTTGCACAGACCACAAATGAAAATATACTTGCGACTGTCTTAAAAATCCTTACATAACAGCGCATGCGCGTTGTTTAACCAGGAAGAACGATAGAATAATCCCTGTTATTGTCAGAGGAGTTGCACAGACCAGCAAATAAGGTGTAGGACTGCCTTAAACCTCCTTATTCACCAGTCCATGCAAGACTGAAAATATGTAGCATTTGTGCTAATTATACAATATATTTTCTTTAAGGAGAGGCAATCGGACAATTTGGAGCTGCGATTTAGAAGAAATATTCAATATTTATCATGGCTGCAATTTAGAAGAAATATTCAATATTTAGCATTTGTGCTAATTATACAATATATTTTCTTTCGGGAGAGGCAGTCCGACAATTTGCGTTTGCGAGTTATCATAAATATTGAATATTTCTTCTGGCTGCAAGTTAGAAAGAAATATTCAATATTTAGCATTTGTTCTAATTATACAATATATTTCCTTTGGGAACAGGCAAGTCAAAGTGCTAACTAGCAGTAATTCTAGAATTTATCTTCAAAGTAGCACACCCCTTTCTAAATATCACTGATTTTAGAAATTATTTGCGAACTAGCAGATCTGCTAAATAGCATGCGAGACAATAATAACCATTCCTGCACCTTAATGCTTTGCCTGGCTTGTTGGATGTTTTGATGGTAGATGAATGGGTTTATTTTCTCTTCAAATAGATTTTGTTTTAAACTATGTTTCCTTTATATTTATTAATGTTCATGGTTGTTGGAAAGGTGCAAGTTCATCTGCCACTGGATATCGCACAAGCTATGGTGTTTTCGAATCTGTTGTCACAGTCGCCATGGTCGCGGTGCTTAAAGCCCAAGTCCCACTTAAGCGAAAATTTTTACGAAACTTTGCGATGTATTGGTCGTAATGTTTCGTAATAAATCGCTTTACAAAAGCCGGTTTTTCCCGTCATTTGGGGCGAATAGATACGACATGTTTTACGAATAATTACGACTGTTTGCGATGCAGTTACAAAGAAATACGATACTTTTACGACAGTTAGCGATATTCGCACCCAAATTTAGGCGAATCAGAGCGAAACAGTTGCGAATATGTGCGATGTATTTGCGAACATTTACGAAGTGCATACGACTACTTGCCATTATTTCACGATGTCTTGCGAATACGTACGAAGGTTTTACGACGTTTTTAGGACGTTGTTATGACAGGTTGGGTCAAATGTTTACGATTTCTTCGTATACAATCGTTTCCTAAGTAAAGCCCAAGTCTCACTTAGGCCTTTACGAAGCTTGACGATTCGTAAGTATTGGTAAGATTCTCGACAAGATCGTAAGTATTGGTAAGATTCTCGCAAGCTATTCGTAAAGACATTCGCCAATTTCAAAATGTTCAAAAAATTCGCCAAGCAATGCGATTTTGCCTTAAGTCTCAAATATTCGTAATTTTATCGTAAACAATCGTAAGTCGTCGTAACTACGTTGTAGTGCATCGTAATTAAGTCGTAATTTAATCGCCTTATTTGTAACAGTTCCGTTAATAATCTTCAAGAGAAAAATAAACACTAATAATTACGATAACTTACGACAGGAAACGATGGTATACGAAGTAATCGTAAACATTTTACCCAAACTGTCATAACAACGTCGTAAAAACGTCGTAAAACCTTCGTACGTATTCGCGAGACATCGTGAAATAATGGCAAGTAGTCGTATGCACTTCGTAAATGTTCGCAAATACATCGCACATATTCGCAACTGTATCGCACTGATTCGCCTAAATTTGGGTGCGAATATCGCTAACTGTTGTAAAGTATCGTATTTCTTTGTAACTGCATCGCAAACAGTCGTAATTACTCGTAAAACATGTCGTATCTATTCGCCCCAAATGACGGGAAAACCGGTTTTTGTAAAGCGATTTATTACGAAACATTACGACCAATACATCGCAAAGTTTCGTAAACAACTTCGCTTAAGTGGGACTTGGGCTTTATCGTAACTATTAGTATTTATTTTTCATTTGACGATTATTAACGGAACTGTTACCAATAAGGCGATTAAATTACGACTTAATTACGATGCATTACAACGTAGTTACGACGACTTACGATAAAATTACGAATATTTGAGACTTAAGGCAAAATCGCATTGCTTGGCGAATTTTTTGAACATTTTGAAATTGACGCGGCGATAAAACCGTGGCGACGATTTTCTTACGAATTGAAGCGATGGCTTACGAATGATGGCGAATGTCTTTACGAATAGCTTGCGAGAATCTTACCAATACTTACGATCTTAAATCGTCAAGCTTCGTAAAGGAATTCGCCTGAGTGGATGTGCAGGATGCCGCTGTGTGTCGTTGATCCTGATACACTGCCCAAGCGGACCAGGGGTTATATCTATCATACAGATAGAGATACCCCTGGTTTTAGCGAGGATGATTATATACCGGCTTGCTAAAACCAAAGTCCCATAGCCTAACTATACAATGAAATTAAATTTTATTTACTCTTATCATAAAACTTTCCAATATTACCTCTCCTTCCAAATGATAAAATATATTGTATATGCTCTTGGTATTTTTGATATGGAATGAGAGTTCATACTCCATGAAAGAATCACGAGAATTCTGGGAACAACAATGTGTCTACACCTAAGCCTTTTCAGCTGCACAAAGACTCGGACAATAGCACTTACGTGAAGTATCTACCGGAATGAGCTATCCTGACCATTACATGGCCAGTAATGGTCAGTATACAAGAAATCTCCTCTATTTTGCACATTTCAGGGCAATGATGAGCCGAGCAGTGCATATAACCGGACATTGAATTTAATTGATTTTAGAAACGAAAGCAGTTTATGTTGTCGGTGATTCGAGTCAACAAGGGCTGATGCAATTTTTCACATGGCGGGGAGGCCGGACAAGGAAATGGAATCTGTAATACAAAGCTTTTCAGTCTCCATATTTCGTGTAACATGCAGACTTACACGCCCATAAAGGGAAGCATTTAATTGCATGGTTGTTGGGGTTTACAGCCTATAATTTCGTGAAGCAAAGGTACTTTCCAAGGTTAGCTGTCAATGTGACCGTTCCGCTATGTGCATTTCACCAAGAAATTCACTGTAATGGATGAGAGCAGAATAGTGTCGAACAAATTCTTTATTGCAATGGAATGAACATTCGAAATCCTTTGCCATTCTAAAAGTAATATGCTAATGTTGAAAGTTAAAGTTGTTGTATAAGAGCTGTGGTAATAACGGCCACAGGAAATCGTATGGGTGAGTTGTATAGACCTATTAATAGTAATGGTCACAGGATAGGCCTAATGTTTCCAGATGTTTGCAGCGTTCACATTGAGGTCGCTTTCTCTTGGATGGAATGCAGGTGTGTTGCAAACTTGCAACTCACAGGATACTATACTGTGAGAACGTGAAGGTTATACAACCAGGTAAGCCCAAGATAGCACAACCATCAGAGACGCCTATAGGCAGGACAACCAGGTACGGCCAAGGTAGCACAACCATCAGAGACGCCTAGATAGGACAACCAGGTATCCGAGGTAGCATAACCAGATAGACCTAGGTGTCATAACCAGACCCGATGTAGCATGACAATATATCCCAAGGTAGCATAACCAGATAGACCTAGGTGTCATAACCAGACCCGATGTAGCATGACAATATATCCCAAGGTAGCATAACCAGATACACATAGGTGGCATAACCAGACCCGATGTAGCATGATAATATATCCCAAGGTAGCATAACCAGATATACCTAGGTGTCATAACCAGACCCGATGTAGCATGACAATATATCCCAAGGTAGCATAACCAGATATACCTAGGTGTCATAACCAGACCCGATGTAGCATGACAATATATCCCAAGGTAGCATAACCAGATATACCTAGGTGTCATAACCAGACCCGATGTAGCATGACATTATATACCAAGGTAGCATTACCAGATATATATTATTTTACGTACCCGGATCCTAGAAATAAAATTTTAAACCTACGATATTCAAAGATATAGTCAGTGTCAAAAGTTGCTACATTTTAACCGCATTCATTATGGGATTATGATACTGTATCAGTAAACCGTGCAACATGTACCGCACAAGTAGGACAATGTTACATGTACATTCGTGTAATTAAGTTTGCTTGTTCGTGTAATGTACTGGGCTAATCATGCAACTGGGCTAGTCATACAGCTAGGCTAATTGAACTTGTAGGTTAATGTCATTGTATTATATCAACCCATGAGTAACGAGATGTTATGCACGTTTTAACCTTTATCTCCCTGTTATCGGATATTCCGCTTGGATTGCAATTGTTTTAGACTCTTGTTGACAATACCAGCTTGCACTGTGATGTTTTCCTGCACATTTTAAATAGGTGATGAGAAAAGTAAATGTGACATGAATGCTCTTTGGATTACCGTAAATGTGTGTTCACTGTCATACATCCAGGCAAACTGTGTTCCTATACAACTAAACTTGTTTCATGAAGCATCCTATTAGAGATAATCTTAAAGATGTAATCAGCCTCAACTCTGGGCTGAAATCGATGTCGCTCAAACTCCGCGAAAGTGACATATGTTACAACAGGTACAAAATGAAACACATTTGACCACAAAAAACTGAACTTGTTTTTCTACCATTCACAAGAAAATAGAAGGAATTGATCTTTAAAAATAAACAGCATAGCATGCCGTTTATTTTTTCACGGCCGTGTCAACAAGCGTATACACGTATGGTGCACGCTACCAATGTATGCTGTGCGACATTACCAAACCGTAGGCACGAGCCATGACGTCATCCCATGGATGCAGCTGTGCAGCATTCAGATTCGTGAACGTCGCTACGTCACTCATACGTCACGCAGTGACGTCATTTTCCTCTCCGCGCACAACACACACTCAATGGCGAGACAGGAAAGCCGTCGAAGCGGGCAGTGTTACAAATTTCTCTGACAAGATATTCTTGCATTCGTTGTATATGACGATCCCACTATCATCGAATATAATACATATGATGCTTTGGTAATCTTCCCTGTTGAAAAAAACGCACAGGGGAGAGTTTACAAAATCCATCCATTTTAAGGCTGATTACATCTTTAACCACCAATACGTTAACATGGAAATACATAGGGTGTTATCAAAACAAGTTTTGTGCATTAGAAAGGCAAAGAATCTGGAACCCGATTTTAAATTAGTGTTTAGATGAAATAGGGTAATTTACGTGATATCTAACAATTAAGAGGAAATCTATATCCATTTCTATGAAATATAGGTTAATTTTTCCATTTCCCTGCATATCCATGAAAAGGAGTCCTTCATTTTGATGCACATCTATATGATATAATGCTGTGGTGATCCCACATTGTATGTTATATATATATAAATATTTATTTTGCACCTGTATGCCATGAACAATTGATGTTAAATCGATGCAGAGATTCTTTCACCTGGTACAATACCCCAGAAAAAGCCGGCTTGTCAGAAGAATCAGATGAATCTTGATTCCAAATCATCATCCAGACCCTTTACACGTAATATCAGACCCTGTGATGGAGACGTGATTTTAGTATCGGTATATCATATTCTTAGCCACTTCTCACATGGTTTCATGTAAGCACTTTCCATACAAGGATTTCCATGGAGAACAGGTGAACAAATAATTCATATTGGTTTCATATATACTGTAAATTTTGATATTTGACATCAATTAATATTATTATTACAAAAAGGAAATAAAAAAACATACAGCTGTCTTTTCACTGTTTTTAAACATAAAAGAGGACAGACATATATTGTACAAAAAACAAGAGAAAAGTAATGATGAGATGTGTCATTACTCTATCTGTCAGTGTATACCCGGAGGGGATATTTGATTGAACTTTCTATCACATACACATGGCTGTTATAATTATATCACATCTATCATGTTTACACCAGCGTAACTTAAACTTGAGCTAAATGTCAAAATGTGCTGATGGATTACTGTTCAACTCCCCATCATTTCCTTACTCTCGCAGTCAGCAGGTTGCGGTAGTACATATAGCATCCTCTGGCACTGGGTCCGTCAACCGGTTCAACAAACTTACTGCTTACTTATTTTGATTTCCTGGATGGAGGAGAATGATAGTTTTCCTGCATACAATTGATATGGTCTATGTATATCAGATATGGTCTATGTATATCAGATATGGTCTATGTATATCAGATATGGTCTATGTATATCAGATATGGTCTATGTATATCAGATATGGTCTATGTATATCAGATATGGTCTATGTATATCAGATATGGTCTATGTATATCAGATATGGTCTATGTATATCAGATATGGTCTATGTATATCAGATATGGTCTATGTATATCAGATATGGTCTATGTATATCAGATATGGTCTATGTATATCAGATATGGTCTATGTCAGATATGGTCTATCAGATATGGTCTATGTATATCAGATATGGTCTATGTATATCAGATATGGTCTATGTATATCAGATATGGTCTATATTATATGTATGATATGGTCTATGCAGATATGGTCTATGTATATCAGATATGGTCTGTGTATATCAGATATGGTCTATGTATATCAGATATGGTCTATGTATATCAGATATGGTCTATGCATACAATTGATATGGTCTATGTATATCAGATATGGTCTATGTATATCAGATATGGTCTATGCATACAATTGGTATGGTCTATGCATACAATTGATATGGTCTATGTATATCAGATATGGTCTATGTATACAATTGATATGGTCTTTGTATACAATTGATGTGGTATATGTATATCAGATATGGTCTATGTATGCAATTGATATAGTCTATGTATATCAGCGGACTACATTTCAATGATATTCGATTGATTCTTTCACTAGCACATGCCACGTAACTAGGTCATACAACAAGCCAAACTTGCGCGCACTAAGCAGGGGTACGTCTTTGTTCAGGGCATTGCGAAAGACGTTAATTATATGTCAACTGATAACAAAAGAGCATCTTTAACCGGGCGACAAGTCAAAAAAATGAAGACGATGAAGCACGCTACTCGAAAGGAGTACTATACCTATTGAACGGGTGGAGTTTTCTAGTACTGGCATGCTATTGGTACACGTTTGGGACACTTCGTGTGCAATGCGACTTTCGTGGGATCATACGTATTTATAAAATTCCCATGAAATTGTACCGGTAGCCCCATAGCCATAAGCGTGTCCAAGTTGCATCTTTGTTGCTATGTTGTATATTAAGGAATTGAATAAAAAGGTCAGTGCTGCTCTGTCATCCTCTGTGGCATTTTTCTGTAGACAAAACAGGCAATTTTGACCAGCGCAACCATTCATGATTAGGACAGAGAGATTGTTGAAGTGTGCTGGTTTGAAACATCTTCGTGTTAAGTGTTTACCAAAGTATTTTCGGACGTATGTTAATATTAGGAATGTATTTTATTTGCAACTAATTTACGCCTATATGTTTTCATATAGGCGTGCTCAATGGTTATTTTACGAAAGGTTAGTCTGAGAAACTATACCAACCGTGCGTAAAATAACCATCGAGCACGCCTATGAAAACATTATTTCTGGTCTATTGCACTATTCAAATTGATTATCAACAAAGATTATAATGAAAGGTTGAAAAGATATGGTAAATTTTGACATCCTTTCTCCCCTTTGAAAAACTGGTCCACTGATATTGGCACGATGCTCTCGTCTCGGTTGGCAACGTCGCCAGTCAGTATCAGTGGATGAGTTTATGTGGTCTCTCAAATGGGGAGTGGTTTTGTCAGCTGAGTCAAGCTTTTTGGAACAAACGTGGATATTGGTCTATATCCCGACTTGTGAAATAGAATATCCTAATGAACACCTGCACTTGACACATGTACATTTCACACAACTGTGTTAAAACACTCAATAATTGCACAGTTAGCAAGTTGTTATAGACACAAGTGTTATAGAAAAGTTGGTTTGGCTGGGTTAATTGCATCTTCATTTTATCAAGCCAATTTCTACTTTCCCACTTCGAACTTCCCCTGATATATTTGGTCCCCTTCAATTTTCAAAGAACTTTTAAATAGACACGAGACGACGCTGACCTCGTGCCATATAAGAGCGTTATTGAATGGCTGACCTATATATTGGGCATTCTCAAAGAGAGCCGTGTCTACCCGCGGGAGACCAAAGCGACTCTGGTGACATTTTTGAATCTCCAATCTCAAAGCGAGGCAGCATGACATCACTCGCTCGACCGGGACTATTCATTCTGCAAAATGGTACATCTTCAGAAAATTTATGACCTATCCCAAAGTTGACAAGATCATTATTGTTTAGCATCATCAGATAAACAAGAATAGTACGATCAGACAACATGCAGGCGAAAATACGGTATAATTGACGTAATTCGTTGTTTTCCGCGTTTCAATGGTTGATCTTCAATGCAGAATCTAGATCAACTAAATTTATAATGTCTGCTGCTTCAAACGAGTAGGCCTAAAAGTTCAACGTTCAGTTTTATTTTTTTAACAACAAAACTTGCACAATGTTAGCAACAAAGTACATATCATAGGGCGTGTGAACAGTACTATGTAGTGAATGAAGAACAGAAATGCTGCAAATGCCCTGACCTGATCATGTACATGTCACGCTAAGAACCTTGGGGTAGGTAATAAATTTTCCGAAGATGTACCGTCTTGCATTCATTCTCAAAGAGAGCCGTGTCTACCCGCGAACTACTTCCTGTATTAGATAACTCGCTTTCACGGCCAAGTATACATACCGACAATAATTTGTTCGCGATTGATATGCTCCGAAACGGAAAGAGTCATTTCCCAATTATATAGCCCACGTTATGTTCAGCAATTCGCTTCTAACTCGGCGGAGTCAGCAGGTCAATGACAAGCCGGATACAGAGGTGAAAATCATACGCCGCCTACTCACCCCCCAAATTTTGGGGGGATGGCTCCCATTTACCCGTGAGACTCTTTCTCGCAGTAGGGAGTCTCGCGAGACGAGAATGATATATTGGGCTAACACAAGCACCATATTAGGGGGAATGCCGCCGCTACTTGAGGATGATGTCACAATCGATGTGTAGGTTCTGATCGGTTCGTCTATCGTTCGTAGGTATAATTTACACCTCGGATTTTGAACACTGAAGGTTGTCAGATAAATCAAGGCAGGTTCAAAGTGGGAACGTAGAGATTGGCTTGATAAAATGGAGATGGGTTAATTGTAGAAGCAGGTGTGATGGATAAGAATGTCCTGGTGATTAGTGTCCGTTTTCATATCCTTTTCTATTGCAACCAAGGACGGACACTTGTCCCCAATGTTGAGGAAAATGTCCTAGATGGGTTAAAAGATAGGAGACGGACACTCTTAACCACCGGACATTCTTAGTTTCCACACCGATGCTTTTGTTCAATAAGTTATGTTTGATGTGCTTAATCATGGGGGTGATCCTCCCACAAACTATATTTTTGTTACTTTATCGGTTTGGTTATACAAGTTCTGTCAGTTTTATTATATCATAAATATCTTCAGATCAACTATCTTGTTCACACCTGTATATGCACCTGTATATTCCACCAGAATGATTCTGCTATACTCTGTATCTTGAGTTCAGAGAATAAATTGCATTCATTCATTCAGAGATGACACCGATTCCTGTCGTGAATGTTTATAATGTTCGCAATTATCGCCATTCACACAGTGACCCGTCTGAACTGCTGTCACCCATCCTGATTTATTTTGAAAGACTGAAAAAAAGTTCACACGAGAAAAAATAATCCTCCCTTGTCGTAAAATGAATCACAAGAATTTACGATGCAATTTATTATTTGACTATTTCCTCTAATGACCTTCGTCAATGCAGGTATTTTTCCCTTTCACCAAGAAAACAACCGGCGTATATATAACCCATAATGAACGTATAATACATGCAATTGTCACACTCATAATCGTTATAAATCAAATGAACAACGTCTGTATGGACAAATGTATACTTATTTATTATGTATGTTTCACTCTATTAGTAATTAATGATGAATGTCATGCTAATCAAATAATGTTGCCTTTGTTAATCGAGCATGCTTTCATGGTGTAAGAAACACGCTTCGTTATGTTAATACTTGAATAATTATGCCTGTTACACTTGTTATCTATGGCTTGTCGATATAAAATTGGATCAAACTCGACATAGTGCTCACATACTTTTGTTAACTGGTTAATTAGGTGGATTGGGGGGGGGGGAGGGGGTAGAGAGAGTACACTAAACAAACTTATTAACCAATTCACAACGGTAACGAGCACCTGTGATAGTGCTCAACATCTCTGTCTTCCATGGTTAATTTGACATTTTATTATCTACATCCGAACTCGACTCGTTCGGACGAGTTTCTTTATTGCAAACGGTTACTCTTGTTATATGATTGTTATGTAGAGAGGAAAGGGGCATATACCGATCATTTTTTCGTCCGTATGCATGTATATGTATGACGTTTATGTATGAATTTTAGTCCGAAGATATCTCTGTTGGATTTGCAGCTATGAATCTGAAATGGGCAAGATTTACCCAGCGTTTGACATACGAGCAATGGCGTACTCGACATTGATGAATCATCCACCCAATACTCGCTCACTCAATCACTCACTACTCACTGACTAACTGAGACACTCACTACTCACTAACTCACTCACTCCTCCCTTACTCACTCGCTCACTCACTCACTCACTCACTCACTCCTCCCTTACTTACTCACTCACTCACTCACTCACTCACTCACTAACTCACTCACTCCTCCCTTACTCACTCACTCACTCACTCACTCACTCACTCACTCACGGAAGTGTGATTCAAAATGATAGAAGGAGCTCTGGGTTATCCCGATAGATCAGGATTGTGATGTATCTACATGGTAGGTCATCTTAGTTGTTTGGAAGTAGTCTCACAACACTGTAAGTCTGCATTGTTTTTTATCTTAATATAAGTTAATATAAGTAAGTTATTTTTTTCATCTAGTTCGACCGAACTAGTAACACTGCGTTTGTCGCATGCTAGCTGATGAGAATTTGTGCTTGCTGCAAACGAATATCATCTTCATTTTATCGAGCCAATTTCTACGTTCCCACTTCGAACTTCGAAATGTAGAAATTGACTGGATAAAATGAAGATGGCCCATATACTCTTAACACAGCTATCCAGTGTCTTAGTAGCCTGTCGATGGAGAATGGCATGGATTCCGCGCAACATTGGATTCATGTTTATCAACTTACGGACGACGTTTGTGAACTATTTACTGCTGGAATTTTGCTTAAAAAAATCGAGAATGTCGTATTCTCTATCAGTTAGATTCCATTTAATGCATAATTGTACCTTTCTCAGCAAAAAAAAAATCCTGTCCGGCACCTATCTAATAACCTGTTATCTCCCCTTCTGCCTTCAGTCAGCCTTCCGCAAAAAAGCCCCTGCATTCTCCACAATAGTGGATCTTCACCAAGCCATGTCGCATTCAATGGAGATTAAAAGTGCAAGATTATCAGAACTATTTCCTTTCGCAGCGACTTGAATTAGGCAGAACTAAACAAATGCAGAAAACAATCGACGAGTTATTGAATAACTGTTCACCACTTTATAGCAACAACGACAACAACATCAGCACTGCATCAAAGCTAACCATTTGCTTGAAAAAAAAATAAGCAATGTTTTTTTTTCGGCATGAAATGCTCCCACACATTCACATCTGAAAAATTAAATATCTTAGAATTTAATATGAAGATAAAGACTTTTTGGCTGGTAAGATCTAGATTTCTTGAAATGATGTTTTGGTACAGGGCTACATATTAAACGAATCATGGCAGTAGTATAGAAAGGGGAAATTGACACCTATTGACCTAAAACATTTGCCTATCGTGGCGTACGTCAAAGAGGTCAAGTTCACTATAGGATGGTCTCCACTGCTTCGTACAAAAAAACGAGGGAGTTTCCCAATGTTGTAGAGGTCACAGACTGGAATTCCCCTCAAAACTTGATTTTAAAATTGAAAATGGCATTTTGTAGATTGTGTTTATATGAATTTAGTCTAAAGGTTGATAGAAAATCAGAATGGATGAATTCAGAAAAAATATGGAATTTAGAGGTGAATTGGGGATGATATCATGCACTTCGGAACGAGTCTATGATTTGGGCGCCATTTTTGTCACTGTTGCAGACGACATATTACATTGAAATCGAGCTGGCAATGAGCACATAATTGTCACTATTTTGAAAGCTACTGGAATTACTTGACAGAGTCGTAGTGAATATAAACATGTCATTTGCGTAGTGGATACATGAGCCGTCAGCTGAAGTTAATGTATTTTGTGGAAAATGAGCCCACATGTGAGCGTCGTTGTTGTTGCCGATTACAGGTCAGTCAGTCAATTTTTTTTTCAACACTCAAGTGTTTTGGCCTCAAAATATCCCTGAGTTACATACAATTATTTTGATATATGAAATATGAATAGGCTCTGTGTTTAGAGCCTCCTCTAAGTGAGACCCCAAATGTGGGCCTTTTCACAGCAGCCTCCCAAGATGTTTCAGTATACTGCCCCCTATAGTTCCGGCAAAGGGCATATCCGGTCACGTAACGGAAGTGACCTTGTGAGGGATGTATTCCTTCGCGGTAACGCCTTTACGCCTTGTCTTAACGCCCTATCGTAACGCATTTACTCATTGTCAACCATCCAATCACACGCACATGTTTTGACCATTGACCCCTGACCCGCGATGAAAGTGACGTCATCACTGGACATCGCCGGAAGTGACGTCATCGCGCGCATAAGGCTCAGAGCGCTTGAATTTTGAGCTCGGAGCTCTTGGAGCTCGCAAGCACGTCTTCGCACGCATGAACACGCACCGGTGGTGCACCCGCACCCTGGTGTACCCTATGCCCTACGGGCTATAGTGCACAGGGTGCACCACAGGTCCAAGATGTCCAAGAGCTTCGAATTGAAGAACCCATGGAGGTCGATCTGTCGCTCCAAATTGAAGAGCCGATGGAGATTGATCCCAGTGTTTAGGAGCGCTTCCATCTCCCTTGCCTGCCTATCAATGGGGGAGGTTAGAGCTCGGAACTCGGATCTGAAGACGCTTAGGACAAAGGGATCAGAGCCAACATGGCCGCTCCTGATTGGACAAGAACCTGCGAGAATTTTAAACATACCCAACGCGGCTCCCCTAGCGTGGGTATGGTGTGATGGAGGGGAGAATAAATAATATGAAAATTTGTGAACGTGCTGATCTTTCTTTCTGTCAATTATCAGCATCATGGCGATCATACATTATGGGGCTAAGTATAGAAGACGTTAGGGCGTTGCCATCTAGGTTAAAATTAGAATTACACATTTCTGTTCCAGCTCGGTGCATTGTTCATGCTCGTAACCTTTTGCACAGACTACACACAGGTAAGAGATAATTTTGATTTTTTTGATCAACAACAGCATATAACGTGAGAACAATAACTTGGGTCCAGAAACGATATCGAAATGTATATCGAAATGTGGGCCAGCGTACATCAGTACATCTCGATCCTCGGCTGGGGGGTAGAACTATTCTGTGGACCGCATATGCGCTTTCTTTTCCACTACTCCTGGTGTCACAGATGCCGTCACCTAATCTTTTGTGAATACACTCCATGGACACATACCCACCTCTATGGTGTATAGGGGTAGACATGTCTCAAGTGCGCATCCGAGCTGCGCTTGAAGCTCTCAGGCTGTACAGGACGGCGATGCGCTGATTGGTGGGGAGAACAACGTAGGAGATTTCGTGTGGGGTGCGGGCTTATAAAAGCTGCGGGATATCGTAGTTTTCAGTACTCTCTGATACGAAGCCGACATGTTCTCTTGTACGACCTGCCTGAAGCCATCTACTCGTCCGGAAGATCTGCGACGCCACGAGTCCTCCATCCACAACGGCGCACGGTATACTTGTATGACCTACGGACGGTCATTCAATCGGGGGGATGCTTTACGGCGCCACGAACGCTCACTCCACGAGCGAGCGACGGAACAATGCAACGATTTGATTCACGGCCCGTCACCACGGCAATAACATCCCACTGAAGAGGAGCCCGGAGAGATGAGACGTACAGTCGATTCACCTAGCCAACGCTTGCCGAGCGGCGAGCCCATGTCCAGCCCGCATATACACACATCGAGGAGGGCCCGGATGCCCAGCCGGACCCCGACGATACGGTACAGAATCATACGCCTGATGACGTCGAACATTTTCAGGACGATCCCATAAATGTTCCTAGCGATCTCTTACCCGAGGACCATCCAGTGAGTGACATCTACCGGCGCCATTGGTACATGATCCGACGATGTTTCCACCGTCATCGCCCTATTCAAGATATCTACAATTTCCGACTGACCTACCTCGCCCGTCTACGCAGCTACGTGATAGCCATCTCCAATGACCAACCTACGGCCTTCAAATTAAATGTCGCTTTTGGGTACATCTTATGCCATAAGATGACGGATCAACTGCACTTTTTCTATTCCAATGCCAACAACCAAGTGTACGACCATCATTTCATCATCACCAATCGTGCGTCACTGGAGACGACCCTGACTCAACTAGAATGGATCCCTTGGAATGGAACCGTCAATAACGCCCCAACACCAAATGGGCAGTGGCGAGGGTCACCAATGTTACTTTCTTCGTGACTAAACTGATCGACCACCCCATCGGCTGAACGTATTCACTCCCGACAGGCACTGATGAATACCACAACATGTCAGAAATACTCTATATGTCTACATGCTGGTCGTTGAATTGAGATCTGTAAACACTTGTAAATAATAAAATTTGGTGTTTGATATTTCAATTTTTTTATTCTGTGAACATAATAAACATACCCAGGGCGGCTCACCCAGCCTAGGTATGTTTATTATGACCAAGAATGGGCTCTCAATCACTAAAAACACACACCCCCGCGCATCCCCAAAATGCCCACTTTCGCTACTACTCCTACTAATGATGTCACCAATGACGTCACTGATGACACGGACACCCCTGAAGTCGTGGTCCACGCCACGAGAGCTTCAATATGAGGAAACTCTCGTTGGATTCAAAATCCAACGTAACTGTCCGTCCATCTAGGAGCAGTTAGATTATGGCGGGCCTCGTTCTCAATTCTGATTGGTCAGTCGCGACACGCCTCCGGCAAGAGAGGTCACGCACTGATCAGCTGTCGCGACTGACCAATCAGAATTGAGAACGAAGCCCGCCATAATCTAACTGTTCCTAGATGGACGGACAGTTACGTTGGATTTTGAATCGCCCGGCAAAGGTAAAAAATTGCACACATTTACTAATTTAACGACGGGAATATATAAAGTGATACTTGTAGACTATGCTGATGTATTTTGTTTGGCGGTAAACCGTTTATTTCTCGATTCGCCCAAAGTCCGTTTCACACCTTGATGTGGATTTATATAAAGCATGGGGTTATATATATAGACCCCATATTTCGACACTTCACCCTAATACTACCGCCCACACCCCCCAAAACTCTTGTTTTGCGGGCCTGTGAATCGGACAAATGTTTGTCACATACGTACATGGTATAATTCATTTGACGACAAGGAATTTGGTGAAAGGCCGTGAATGTTTCAATTTCTAATAATAACTTATATACTTGTCAAACTTAATTATTCCGAGGTATCCCCATGCTGGAACGAACCTTTTCAACTTCCTCCCTTGAACTTGACAAATAGCTTCGTAAAACGATAATATGAAGCCATAAACTATGTACCGGAAAAAAATATGTCAGACTACTATCTAAACACGTTTGACATTTTTCTCTTGATATGTATTTTTTTTCACTAACGAATAGCGAGAGAGAAGATGCAATTTTTTTGCTCGGAATACGTTTGTGGCTTTAACTCCTGTGCTAAGACTTCAATGTAACGATGAATTCTTGTATGGGTATGATATACCACGCGTAAATTGTGATGGGATCATATATTGTTAGATAAACTATACAGTTAAGCGAACGTACGAGCTTTTTTATTGAGCACAGAAGTGGATTCTGTCAAACACACCTGTAAAACAGCATTTGACCGTCGCTTCGTAAATTACATACAATTCATATATGTTCATATTGATATATGTTACGGACTAGCGTTCCGAATCAGTGACCGATTTCACAAATTGATAGTATATTGTTTTATAGTGGTACATAAATACGACACAAGATAATGATTTAGGACAATTCATTAAGTATAATCAGTGCTGAGGATGAAGTGATTGATCAGCACAAATAACTCAGAAGTCGATGGAAGTTGTATTGGACAAATAAGCTGGAGGTTGACGCTGTTGATAATCACAGCAGACGTACGACAGAAGATAGCCTTGAAAAGAAATCATAGCACAGACTGTACATGGAAGATGATTGCTGGTGTTGTCCGAAGCCAGAGAACAAACCAATACTGATAATGGTTTTGTTAAAAATCATAGCACAAATAACACAATGTACTACACAATCTGGTCTTCTCCACATAAACGCAATTTAAAGTAAACGTAACTTCGTTTACGTGGGGAAGCTCAGTGTTTGTGATATTATTGAGCATCACACGTGTGAGTCTGAAATAGTATATAGTACACATATATAGCAAGTGTCACATCAAACATTTTGTTTGTTAAGTTTCTACAATAATATTCTGTGGCGAATCGTCACTGTCCGCACATGATCTAACTACCAGGCGAGATATGTATACATCGCATACAGGTCTCTCTGAAATAACGCCATCCAGAACTTATTAGTTAACTATCCCAAATTGTAATCGTCTCTCTTGCCGTAGAGATGACGTGAGAGAAAGTCCTGATCATTCTTAGTAAAGATATAGGTCCGGGTATGATGTTCCATCTGAGCTGTTATTTGAATCCCGTGTTTGAATGAAAAGGAAAGGGATTAGGAATGGTTGTCATTTAACATTTCTTTAAACAAGAAAGCATGCCAAGAATGATGTGCACGTGCATTGAACTGGAGAAAGCCTTATGGCTTCTGATATTAACAGAACAGGGTGACCAGATGCATTGAACACAGATATTATTAATGGACTAAGTTGTTTATGGAGGTCATGAGCAAAATTGGTAGAAATCCCAAGTAGATAACTGTCTATACGGTATGTGTCCTTTGCCATCTAGTTTTCTTTGAGCTTTTATGTATCCACATGCTTTCGACATATGAATTACTTTAAATGGCAGCCCAATAATTTCCCAAAATAATGTCACTGCCTGCAAAGTGAGCAGACGTTTAGTTGTACAACTTCTGGAACCAGCTATAAATCTAGCTTTTCATGGAGTTTTATGCACTTTGGGGGTCTAGTACAATGATGATATATCGGTATGAGTGGTATAGAGAAATACCTCTTTCCTAGGCCTTGAGAAACTGTTTGAGTTTGTTAAATATATCTTCAAAGATAATTCTAGTGGAGAAGTAAAGTCGGTACAGAAGCAGGTGGAATAGCTATACCCAACTCCTTAACAAGAACATGGTAATAGTAATATTTACATATAAATATTACATCATTTTGGGTTTTTTCTACTGGAACAATAATGAATTTACTTTGGTGATCTGGAATAATTTGTTGCGCCATGTCTCTCAATGTGTGGTTTGCTTGGGGAAGGATTTTTTTCTGTAGATGTGACCGATGGTTTATACAATCTTGCCTTTGACTAGCATCATCTGGTCACCGAGTACGGTAGACGCTACTTTTTCCTGGTTTCGACCACTCATCAACGTACTATTGAAGTGCTCTTCTTGTTATTTTTCGGGATTGGCCATGAGATTCATGTTCTTCGGTCATCTATATTTTGATCCATTCATCATGAGTATTTTAAGATCCATATTGCAGACTTTATGAAGGTTACCAGTCACATTATGTGTACATGGTTTATAGATGAATGTCGACGACTCACAGTCAGACGTATTTAAAAGTAATATGCTCGTGAATATTCGATCGATTAAACTTTCTACGATTAACTCCGGTGTACCCGTGATGTTAGATATCATAACACAAGGAATACGTCAGTTGACGGATGGTTTTATTGTTGATGTTAGAGACTATAGCACAAGCAGTACAGGAGTTGACTGATGATGTTACACTGTTAACAATCAACCGTAGATTTTACGGTAGAATACCGATAGCTCAGGGTTCCAACTATCTACCGTAAAAATAACGGTGACCGTAAAGTTTTTTCACGATCACCGTAAAATGTACGGTGATATACCGTAAATTTGACCTCCTAAATGTGACCTTATTCCAGGTTACGGTATTCTATCGTATTTTGACTGTGAATAAGGCTATTCTACCTTATTTATGAATATATGGTATATTACCGTCAAATTTATGGTAATATACCGTAATTCTGAAGATACGGTAGTTTACCGTTAGGCTTACGGTAATACACCGTCTATTTAACGGTACTTCATTACAGTGTAGAAATCATAACACAAGCAGTACAGGAGTTGATTGATGATGTTAGAAATCATATCACAAACAGTAAAGAAGTTGATTGATGGTGTTGGAGCCCATATCACAAACAGTGCAGAAGCTAGTTGATGATGTTACAGATCATAGCACAAACAATACTGAAGTTGATTGATGATGTTGGAGATCATAGCACAAACAGTGCAGAAGTGGAGTGATGCATGTTAGCGATCATATCACATAATGTACAGACATTGATTGTTGATGTTATAGAGCCTAGCACAATCAGTACTGATAGTTAGAGAGCCTAGCATAAACAATAAAGAATTGGACTAATGATGTTAAAGAGCATAGTACAAACAGTACATAAATTGATTGATTATGTTCGAGATCATAACACAAGATGTACAGAAGTTGATTGATCAAGTTAGAGATTAAAGCACAAATAGTACCGAAGTTGGTAAAAACCATATGGCTAACAGTACAAAATCTGATCTTGATATCATAGCGCGAATACTATGAAAGTACTCTAGCATATTAAATCGCTGTGCATCAAGTTTATTTCTTCGGTATGTTTAATACATTAGAGAGGGTAGATAGCATAATTCGTGAATGTATATATCTGCATTAGAGAGAGTAGATAGCATACTTTGTAAATGTATATACCTACATTAGAGAGTAGATAACATACTTCGCGTATGTATATATCTACATTAGACAGCGTAGATAGCATACTTCGCGAATCTACATTTGAGAGAGTAGATAGCATACTTCGTGAATGTTTATATCTACAATAGAGAGAGTAGATAGCATATTTCGTGTATGTATATATCTACATTAGAGAGTAGATAGCATACCTTGTGAATGTATATATCTGCATTAGAGAGAGTAGATAACATACTTCGTGTATGTATATATCTGCATTAAAGAGAGTATAGATAGCATACTTCATGTATGTATATATATATATCTACATTAGAGAGACTATATAGCATACTTCGTGTATGTATATATATATATATCTGCATTTGAGAGAGTAGTAGATAGCATACTTCGTTAATGTATATATCTACATTTGAGAGAGTAGTAGATAGCATACTTCGTGAATGTATATATCTACATTTGGGAGAGTATATAGCATACTTCGTGTGTATATATATATATACAATAGAGAGAGTAGATAGCATATTTCGTGTATGTATATATCTACATTAGAGAGTAGATAGCATACCTTGTGAATGTATATATCTACATTAGAGAGAGTAGATAACATACTTCGTGTATGTATATATATATATCTACATTTGAGAGAGTAGATAGCATACTTCGTGAATGTATATATCTACATTAGAGAGAGTAGATAGCATACCTTGTGAATGTATATATCTACATTAGAGAGTAGATAACATACTTCGTGTATGTATATATCTATATTAGAGAGAGTATAGATAGCATACTTCGCGTGTGTATATATCTACATTAGAGAGAGTATATAGCATACTTCGTGTATGTATATATATCTACATTTGAGAGAGTAGATAGCATACATCGTGTACGTATATATATATATATCTACATTTGAGAGAGTAGTAGATAGCATACTTTGTGAATGTATATATCTACATTTGAGAGGGTAGATAGCATACTTCGTGAATGTTTATATCTACATTAGAGAGAGTAGATAGCATACTTCGTGAATGTATATATCTACATTAGAGAGGGTAGATAGCATACTTCGTGAATGTTTATATCTACATTAGAGAGAGTAGATAGCATACTTCGTGAATGTATATATCTACATTCGAGAGAGGTGATAGCATACTTCGTGAATGTATATATCTACATTAGAGAGAGTAGATAGCATACTTCGTGAATGTATATATCTACATTAGAGAGGGTAGATAGCATACTTCGTGAATGTTTATATCTACATTAGAGAGAGTAGATAGCATACTTCGTGAATGTATATATCTACATTCGAGAGACTAGATAGCATACTTCGTGAATGTTTATATCTACATTAGAGAGAGTAGATAGCATACTTCGTGAATGTATATATCTACATTTGAGAGGGTAGATAGCATACTTCGTGAATGTTTATATCTACATTCGAGAGAGTAGATAGCATACTTCGTGAATGTATATATCTACATTAGAGAGAGTAGATAGCATACTTCGTGAATGTATATATCTACATTCGAGAGAGTAGATAGCATACTTCGTGAATGTTTATATCTACATTAGAGAGAGTAGATAGCATACTTTGTGAATGTATATATCTACATTTGAGAGGGTAGATAGCATACTTCGTGAATGTTTATATCTACATTAGAGAGAGTAGATAGCATACTTCGTGAATGTATATATCTACATTAGAGAGGGTAGATAGCATACTTCGTGAATGTTTATATCTACATTAGAGAGAGTAGATAGCATACTTCGTGAATGTATATATCTACATTAGAGAGAGTAGATAGCATACTTCGTGAATGTATATATCTACATTAGAGAGGGTAGATAGCATACTTCGTGAATGTTTATATCTACATTAGAGAGAGTAGATAGCATACTTCGTGAATGTATATATCTACATTAGAGAGGGTAGATAGCATACTTCGTGAATGTATATATCTACATTCGAGAGAGTAGATAGCATACTTCGTGAATGTTTATATCTACATTAGAGAGAGTAGATAGCATACTTCGTGAATGTATATATCTACATTAGAGAGGTTAGATAGCATACTTCGTGAATGTATATATCTACATTAGAGAGAGTATATAGCATACTTCGTGTATGTATATATATATATATATCTACATTTGAAAGAGTATATAGCATACTTCGTGTATGTATATATATATCTACATGAGAGAGAGAGTAGATAGCATACTTGGTATATGTATATATCTACATTAGAGAGAGTAGATAGCATACTTCGTGAATGTATATATCTACATTAGAGAGAGTAGATAGCATACTTCGTGAATGTATATATGTAAATTAGGGAGAGTAGATAGCATACTTCGTGAATGTATATATCTACACTGGAGAGAGTAGATAGCATACTTCGTGAATGTATATATCTATCATACTCTTTTTACGAAGGCTGTCAAATACCGTTTAATATATTTAATCCAAGAGCAAAGAAATCGCTATGAAATTCAACCTCATTATCATCTGAACAATATTCGGTTGTCGATGCCGTAGTAAGAATTCGCACAGCTCAAGGTAAATCGTGCATTGTTCAAATAAGTCTGCCTGCCCTTGCTGATTTCCATAATTAATGGGCGTTCGTGGCCGTCTCTCTAATTAGCCGTACAGAATGTTTATTTAGGTAAATATTCTGCAATATTTACAGGTATAATTAATTATCAGTTGTACTTGATTGAGGCCTTTCTCGTAGACGGTAATTTGTCGACCAACTTATCTGGAGGTTAATATGCCCGACTTTGCAATTGACGATCCTCAGACTTAAGTATACACGCGTATATGCTGTTTTCCTTCAAATATTCAAAGTTGGATTGACAGTAATAGAGGTTACCTTATTGTTAATAGTTGTTAGATTTGACATACTTGCCATAAGTAAACATAGATAATTGCTAACCATCGTACGTCTCAGATTTTGACAAGCTGGAGTGTTTACTTATACTAGTATATATTAAGGCTATATATTAAAAGGTGTTGCATATAGCAAGATTGCAGATTAAAAGTTTGAGCAAATAAAGTCGACGATAAAACCGCTTGACATGTAAGCATATCATTTTGGGTTATATATTGTGACCGGCAGACTTGGATTTTTCTAGGCAAAATCTGCTCGATTTTACGCTCATTTAATCAGCGTATGTCCTATATTCCATACTCTCGTTATTCTCCGCTGATTGACAAATGATCAATGGTGATCGAGTTTATATAATCGTCTTTCTCTTAAAGTGTTCACCTCAGTAAGCAAAGTAAGAGTTATCACCGTCTATATATAGGCAGTATTTCACAGACAGTGTAGCACATTTTTCGTCCAGCCAATCTACAAGAACGTTTGGCCGATTGAGTGCATGTTTCAAGGACAATGTCCACAAATATGATTGATCCAATCATGGAGCCCACTCCGGGGTCCAATCATGGAGCTCACTCCAGGGTCCAATCATGGAGCTCACTCCAGGGTCCAATCATATAGCCCACTCCAGGGTCCAATCATGGAGCCCACTCCAGGGTTCAATCATGGAGCCCACTCCAGGGTTCCATCATGGAGCCCACTCCAGGGTTCAATCATGGAGCTCACTCCAGGGTCCAATCATGGAGCTCACTCCAGGGTTCAATCATGGAGCCCACTCCAGGGTTCAATCATGGAGCCCACTCCAGGGTTCAATCATGGAGCCCACTCCAGGGTTCAATCATGGAGCCCACTCCAGGGTCCAATCATGGAGCCCACTCCAGGGTTCAATCATGGAGCCCACTCCAGGGTTCAATCATGGAGCCCACTCCAGGGTTCAATCATGGAGCTCACTCCAGGGTCCAATCATGGAGCTCACTCCAGGGTTCAATCATGGAGCCCACTCCAGGGTCCAATCATGGAGCTCACTCCAGGGTCCAATCATGGAGCTCACTCCAGGGTTCAATCATGGAGCCCACTCCAGGGTTCAATCATGGAGCTCACTCCAGGGTCCAATCATGGAGCTCACTCCAGGGTTCAATCATGGAGCCCACTCCAGGGTCCAATCATGGAGCTCACTCCAGGGTCCAATCATGGAGCTCACTCCAGGGTTCAATCATGGAGCCCACTCCAGGGTTCAATCATGGAGCTCACTCCAGGGTCCAATCATGGAGCCCACTCCCAGGTCCAATCATGGAGCTCACTCAGGGTTCAATCACGGAGCCTTACCCAGGTTCACCAAGGGAGCCCACCTAGGTTCAATCATGGAGCCCACTCAGGGGTTCAATCATGGAGCCCACTCCAGGTTCAAATCATGGAGCCCACTCCAGGGTTCAATCATGGAGCCCACTCCAGGGTCCAATCATGGAGCCCACCTGTGGTCTGCACCATGGAGCCCACTCCAGGGTCCAATCATGGAGCCCACTCCAGGGTTCAATCATGGAGCCCACTCCAGGGTTCAATCATGGAGCCTCCACCTGTGTCCAATCATGGAGCCCACCAGGGTTCAATCATGGAGCCCACTCAGGTCCAATCATGGAGCCCACTCCAGGATCCAATCATGGAGCCCACTCCAAGGTCCAATCATGGAGCCCACTCCAGGGTCCAATCATGGAGCCCACTCCAGGGTCCAATCATGGAGCCCACTCCAGGGTCCAATCATGGAGCCCACTCCAGGGTCCAATCATGGAGCCCACTCCAGGGTCAATCATGGAGCCCACTGCAGGGTCCAATCATGGAGACCACTGCAGGGTCCAATCATGGGGCCCACTCCAGGGTCCAATCATGGAGCCCAGTTCAGGGTCCAATCATGGAGCCCACTCCAGGGTCCAATCATGGAGCCCACTCCAGGGTCCAATCATGGAGCCCACTCCAGGGTCCAATCATGGAGCCCACTCAAGGGTCCAATCATGGAGCTCACTGCAAGGTCCAATCATGGAGCCCACTCCAGGGTCCAATCATGGAGCCCATTCCAGGGTCATTTAATCAGCGTATGTCCTATGTTCCCTACTCCCGTTATTCTCCGCTGATTGACAAATGACCAATGGTGATCGAGTTTATAATCGTCTTTCTATTAAAGTGTTCACCTCAGTAAGCAAAATAAGAGTTATCACCTTCTATATATAGGCAGTATTTCACACACAGTGTAGCACATTTGTCGTCCAGCCAATCTACAACGTTTGGCCGATTGAGTGCATGTTTAAAGGGCAATGTCCACAAATTTGATTGATCCAATCATGGAGCCCACTCCGGGGTCCAATCATGGAGCTCACTCCAGGGTCCAATCATATAGCCCACTCCAGGGTCCAATCATATAGCCCACTCCAGGGTCCAATCATGAAGCCCACTCCAGGGTCCAATCATGGATTTCGTCTTTGAAGTAGCAGGAACGCAACCTTGTCTGGGTGGTGCTTAGTTGGTCAGTCGCGATGTAGCTGAAATATTGTTGAAAGCGACGTTAAATTCTATTCACTCACTCACTGATTAGCACAGCTTGTATACAGGGCAGTACCCCCATGATCTGACTGTGCGGGGACTTTATAGGTCAGTTACCTAAAAATTAAGTCGCCAGCTTGGGAAAAGTCATTTTCTCATTGTCAGAGATTGTTACTTAAACTGTCGGTATGCATCCAGCATATCTCGAAAAAGAATTAACAGGATCTATGCTAAATTATTACACAAGAAAGCACGATACAACGTCATGTTTAGCTGCGACATGCTGAGCCCAAACCGATCCCTTCACAAGCGGATGATGCTGATTGGCCGAGAGCCATGAGCACAAAAGCTGCGTTCCGCGATTTAAACCCCAATGCAACCAGAGAGTGTGTCTGACAGTAGAAGACTTACAATCTGATGCCATGAGAATGGAGAAACTATTCTTAGGGAGTATTGTCTTTGAAAATAATTGCATTCCCTTCCAAGTTTGTTATTTTATTTTTAGAAATCTCAGTGAAATGTGAAGGGAATGATAGACTGGTTACCTCCCCTTCTTTTCAGTAATCCAGTCTAAGGGGATGGCAACGACGATTCTTACAATTCGAGTCTGACTGGAGCGTTTCGAAATATGTTTACAGTATATACTCGCGCTTTTGTCGAACGACTGAAGTATGAATTGTACATGTGTTGTGTAAGCTTGCACGGAGAAAAAGCTGGACAGGTGCCAAGGAAAGAATGTCACAGGAAAGAGTGTCCCAATCCATATGATTTTCTTGAAGAAAAATATGTCCTTCCTAAGTTAATACGTCCTTCCTAAGTTAATACGTCCTAGTTAATATGTCCTTCCTAAGTTAATACGTCCTTCCTAAGTTAATACGTCCTTCCTAAGTAAATACGTCCTAGTTAATATGTCCTTCCTAAGTTAATACGTCCTTCCTAAGTTAATACGTCCTTCCTAAGTTAATATGTCCTTCCTAAGTTAATACGTCCTTCCTAAGTTAATACGTCCTTCCTAAGTTAATACGTCCTTCCTAAGTTAATATGTCCTTCCTAAGTTAATATGTCCTTCCTAAGTTAATACGTCCTTCCTAAGTTAATACGTCCTTCCTAAGTTAATACGTCCTTCCTAAGTTAATACGTCCTTCCTAAGTTAATATGTCCTTCCTAAGTTAATATGTCCTTCCTAAGTTAATACGTCCTTCCTAAGTTAATACGTCCTAGTTAATATGTCCTTCCTAAGTTAATACGTCCTTCCTAAGTTAATACGTCCTTCCTAAGTAAATATGTCCTTCCTAAGTTAATACGTCCTTCCTAAGTAAATATGTCCTTTCTATTTTAATATGTCAATATGTCCTTCCTGTTGGTTAATATGCTCTTCCTAAGTTAATATGCCCTTCTTAAGTTGATATGTCCTTCCTAAGTTAATACGTCCTTCCTAAGTTAATACGTCATTCCTACGTTAATATGTCATTCCTAAGTTAATACGTCCTTCCTAAGTTGATACGTCCTTCCTAAGTTAATATGTCCTTCCTAAGTTAATACGTCTTTCCTAAGTTAATATGTCCTTCCTAAGTTAATACGTCCTTCCTAAATTAATACGTCCTTCCTACATGTAAGTTAATATGTCCTTCCTAAGATAATACGTCCTTCCTAAGTTAATATGTTCTCCCTAAGTTAATATGTCAATATTTCCTTCCTACAAGTCCATATGTTCTTCCTACGTTAATATGTCATTCCTAAGTTAGTATGTCCTTCCTAAGTTAATACGTCCCTTCTAAGTTAATATGTTCTTCCTAAGTTAATATGTTCAGTGTCCAGAATAATAGGAACTGTGGACACTCTCGTGTTCTGGCACATGTAGGCACCGTCGTGATATGACTGAAACAATGTTGAAAACGACGTTAAATTCTACTCACTCACTCACCTTTGTTAATATGTCCCTCCTAAGTTAATATGTTCTTCCTAAGTTAATACGTCCCTCCTAAGTTAATATGTCCTTCCTAAGTTAATATGTCCCTCCTAAGTTAATATGTCCTTCCTAAGTTAATTAGGTTCCTCCTAAGTTAATATGTCCTCCTAAGTTAATAGGTCCCTCCTAAGTTAATATATCCTTCATAAGTGAATACGTCCTTCCTAAGTTAATATGTCCTCCCCCCTAAGTTAATATGTCCTTCCTAATTCAATATGTCAATATGTCCTTCCTGTTGGTTAATATGCTCTTCCTAAGTTAATATGCCCTTTCTAAGTTGATATGTTCTTCCTAAGTTAATATGTCCTTCTCAAGTTAATATGCCAATATTTCCTTCCTATAAGTCCATATGCCCTTCCTACGTTAATATGTCATTCCTAAGTTAATATGCCCTTCCTAAGGTAATATGTCCTTCCTAAGTTAATATGTTCTCCCTAAGTTAATATGTCAATATTTCCTTCCTACAAGTCCATATGTTTTTCCTATGTTAACATGTCCTTCCTAAGTTAATATCTCAATATTTCCTTCCTATAAGTCCATATGTCCTTCCTACGTTAATATGTCATTCCTAAGTTAATATGTCATTCTTAAGTATGTTCTCCCTAAGTTAATATGTCAATATTTCCATCCTACAAGTCCATATGTTCTTCCTACGTTAATATTTCATTCCTAAGGTAATATGTCCTTCCTAAGTTAATATATGTTCTCCCTAAGTTAATATGTCAATATTTCCTTCCTACAAGTCCATATGTTCTTCCTACGTTAATATTTCATTCCTAAGGTATGTCCTTACTATAAGTTAATATGCCCTTCCAAAATTAATATGCCCTTCCTAAGTTAATATGTCCTTCCCAAGTTAATATGTCAATATTTCCTTCCTATAAGTCCATATGCCCATCCTACGTTAATATGTCATTCCTACGTTAATATGTCCTTCCTAAGTTAAGATCTCAATATTCCCTTCCTATAAGTCCATAAGCCCTTCCTACGTTAATATGTCGTTCCTAAGTTAATATGTCCTTCTTAAGTATGTTCTCCCTAAGTTAATATGTCAATATTTACTTCCTACAAGTCCATATGTTCTTCTTTCGTTAATATTTCATTCCTAAGGTATGTCCTTGCTATAAGTTAATATGTCCTTCCCAAGTTAATATGTCAATATTTCCTTCCTATGACTCAATATGCCCTTCCTATGTTAATATGTCATTCCTAAGTTAATATGCCCCTCAAGGTAATATGTCCTTCCTAAATTAATATGTTCTCCCTAAGTTAAAATGTCAATATTTCCTTCCTACAAGTCCATATGTTTTTCCTACGTTAATATGTCCTTCCTAAGTTAATATGTCAATATTTCCTTCCTACAAGTCCATATGTTCTTCCTACGTTAATATTTCATTCCTAAGGTAATATACCCTTCCTAAGTTAATATATGTTCTCCCTAAGTTAATATGTCAATATTTCCTTCCTACGTTAATAAGTCCTTCATAAGTTACCAATCATGGATAAATGTCCTAGCTAGGTGAAAATATTATCCACGGACATTCTTTCTTACCGGACATTCTTTCTTACCGGACATTCTTATCGGACATTCTTTCTTACCGGACATTCTTTCTTACCGGACGTTCTTATCGGACATTCTTTCTTACCGGACATTCTTTTATTTCACACCGGCAACAGGGCAAATCATAGCAAAAAGATGTGTGGTTCTATAGGGAAACAATTTATTGTATATCGTATGCTGTCTAAACTATGCTTATCACCCCGGAACTACTATAATAACCATTATAAAAACAGGTTTGTACATTACTAACTTCGTGCTCACTTTGTTAATTGTAAAAAGTGCAGTTTTCATTCGAACCAGAGATGATTTGTTTCAGTCACTTTTTATCGCATGTTACGGAAAACTGGTTTACAGAAGGACAAATATTAACTCACTTGTGGAACATGTCAGGAATAGAATAACAATGTCACAGTATAGCGTGGGAGTATACATATTTACATGAAGTAAACAAATAAATAATTGTCGACGGCCACGTAAACACAATTAACTACAGGGGTTTACTATGCTCGGTTCACGCTTTAGAATTATGGGAGATAACTTTTGGTTTGCACTCGGAGTCCCTTCTGACTCAAGAAGGTGGATAACGTATAAGATATTTCATGTATTAGAACCGTGAAGAATATCATTTACAAAGTTCTATAGTTTTCATTCAATTTCGCATCAACTGCATGGGTTACTAGGGGACGTGTGATTAATTTATTCGCATCTCAATGTATCAGCACTAAGATTAACTAAATAGAGACGGAGACAGATATAACTCGCCGTAACCACTCGAAATTTCATTTTGTCAAAAAAAAAAAATAATAATAATAATAAAAAATTGACGGGAAGGCCATGATACCTGTTCAGGGTATAGCTGTGGGGTCACTGGCATACATCCAAATAAATAAATAAATAATGATAAAAAAAATAATCCGGAAGGCATCTCAAGTCCATACGGAGTAGGAATCGTCTTTGGTTTCTCAAGGCAGCCATGGAGATAGAGAGGGTTACATATAACCGAAAAATAACTCTATTAAAGTGGATTCTCGTTCTGAACGAAGAAGTTTGTACCTACTGGAGGTCATCGAGTTTTTTAAACAAGGATCAGGTCCATCTATCTATCTATCCATTTAACGTCCGCTGGCGGCTGGGGAATTTAATAGTACATGGATTTGATTGATTGAAAGATAGCAGAATTGTATCCCACATAAATTTCAGGCTTGGGTTTGTGTTGGAAAGGTGGGGGGGGGGGGGGGGGTTTGGAGGTGGATGATGGATATAGGATATATAAGTGATTGAATACATCATCTGTTATACCATTGATATATTAAAGATATCGATTCGTGAACTGCACCAACCACCTTGCTAGGTTTAGTGATCGCCTCTCTATATTTATATATATGTTTACACTGTTCGCGATGACCAGGTATTTTTCATGGTTTACAGACGTGACCGATCACGTTCTGCATGGTCGAACACGCATCTTGACCCTGACAAATACGGTCAGAGCGATCAAGCTGAGAAAAATACTGGGCACACTGTTATGTCGAAAACTCATGCAGTCAACACTTTTATTCCTTCCGCAGGACGGTGTTTGTTAACCCTTTCTTTCCTGGACCCAGATGCAAATGTAAGAAAAATCTGATATCTCGGGTAGTTGATAGATTTAGGGCATAGAAATTATTTTTGATTTTATTTATTCGATATATCTGTTGCCATGACAACTGGGAATTGTTACCATTTGGCAACATTGGGAAGATAAGACCGTATAACTTGATATTTTGTTGAATATGTCACAATGAAATGCATCCCTTTATCAACATATTGGGGGTAATTATTGCTGTTTTAATTCAAATAATAACAAATCACCAGTTCAAGCATAAAAATGCTATATTTTAAACATTCAAAGGTAGATTCATTCATTTGTACATGTACAAATGTTCCAATCTACCAATATTTGACTTACTTATACGGACTGACAAATATATGGGAAATTTTCCCGATTCAGTCGAATTATGAACTGACATCTTGTTGGAATTTGTACAGATATGCAAAAATATAATCGGCGCCGGGAATGATGGTCAAAACGATTGTCCTCATGAATGGACGTTAACCCTACCTGGCCTGGGGGGAGGAGGCACTTTCCGCCCCTCCCCTCTCGTTGGTGTTTTGCTCCTATCTCCGGAACGACAAAACATTTAGAGCTGAAACTCTGTGACTTTGTGGATTATCATATTAGGGTCATTTTGGACCTTTTAGCATGACCCCCCGAGCAGAAGATCATAGGTACATTCCAAATGGCGACCATGTGATGTAACAGAAAGGTGATGTTTTCGTCAGATTTCTTCAATTTTTTTTTTGCTTTTCTGCGTGGAAAAGTAGGTAAATCATATTTGATTTCATATCAGATTATTATTTACTAATTTATCATGCAGTTTTTTCGAGGAAAAACCAAAAATAAAAACTTCGAAAATTCTAACCGAAAAATCATCCAAACATGCTCTTTTTGAAAATGACGTCACTGTGACGTCATCATGGCGGCCAGCTTTGATTTCTTTTACATATTCTTGTCGAGCTTAACCCAAAGATATAGTGTGTTAAATTTCAGCCCTCTAGCATAGAAAATATATATGATCCAGCCATCTGCAAATAAATACATGTGTATTGAAATTTATAACAAAACAGACTCATACTAGTACCAATTTCAGAGGTTGAATCTTCCCGGTGTTGCCAAATGGCAACGTAAAAAATTGCGCATACTCAATGTGTAATCTGACAAGATGGAAAGAAATGGCATGCCAAAGCTCATGTGTTAAATATTCTTACTGACACAAAATAAATTCTAGATGCAGCTAGTTTATGGGTAAAATTTGTTCATAAACTTACATCGTGTGGGAGCAGAATTCTTGCTTCAGAGGGTAACCATGTTGCAGGGTGTCATATGACGGCATAAAAGTTGACCTGTGGGGAAACTCAGACATATATAAATAGGTGCACTGCCATATTGGTGGCGTAAATACACGACGTTGCCAAATGGCAACGTTGAGAAGGAAAGGGTTAAACAGTAGAGCCGAATTGACAAGAGCAACCACTATGTTTTGCAATTCACTACCATTTGACTTTCTCTCTCTCTAATGGGAAGAACAGTTCCGTGACCTTTACAGAAAACCTTTTCTTTTCTCGTGGAATGTTAATTTAATCTGCTATGTTCTTTGAAGTGAGATGTACTTAAGAGACAAGTAAATCCCTATGACTGTATTCAGGACTGCACACAGTCATGACGTGCGAATAGCAGGTCATACTTACTTGTCACCACATCGCCTTTGATAAGATTTTTTTTTTATCAAGCGGAAACTATACTCAGTTTGTTTGATTTGAATTAAGAGAAACAATCCACTTGGCAGGTGTTCAGCATGCTGAGATAGATCAAATCAAATCCATATTTTAAGTTTTTTTGGTCAAGATAGATTGAACAATTCTCGCCTCTGATCTTGTGGTCTCAGGCATCGGATCTCTGGAATTAAATGTTTCAATTATTGTCTAGATAAGTGAAACCTTCATCACATTTTGTTGTGTCAGTCATCATTGCTTGATTAAATGAATAAATAGATATATTTAGATTGTAGATAAATAGAGTGGAAGACCTTAGAAAACCCAACGACAAACTGACTGTAGCATGTGTGCAGTTGATAATAGAATTTGTCAACTCTCAATTTCTAATTATAAACATACAGAGAATGACTTATTATAACGTAATCTCTGACGTACATGCCCATAGCTATAGGCTAGCTCGGGTTGAATTATGGCACAATTACATCGATGTGACAGATAAAGGCATTATGATGTGACATTTAAAGTGTCGCGTATCTGGGTATAATTAACGAAACGAAATCAAAAGAAAATCTGGTCTGGAAAACAAATGAGTGTTACAACGAGCTGCTATAAGAAGCAAGGTTGAACTGAACACAATGTGACTAATTTCTCTCATGCGTTTCCAGTTTATTTATTCTTCGCTTCCGTGAATTAGTTGAAGGCGAACATAAGCAATTGTAAATAGTTGTAGCTAGCCGGACTTGCCTAACCAGTAGTATGGACACACATGAGTGATTCTATATTGTAGGTGCTTATTCTCATTCTTTAATCTGCCGTTGCACGTAAATGACAGAACAAAGAAAAGCCGATCTGGGCTTGACCCGCGACTTTTTTTTGGATCTGTTACTGGTTCGTATAATTTCACGTTGCCCTATGTTTTAACCCAGGAGAATATGATACTGGCATATTTAATGTAATATTAGCCAAATAATGCCTTATTCTAAGCATTATACACTATTCTAAGCATAATGACACTTTCTTTGAATATTGGGAAAATATAGTACATATGCATATAATTATGCCAGTCATCACCAGTTCAAAATATTCTCCTAGTTTAATAGATAAGGCAGAGTGAAATTATATGAACCAGTAGCTGATCTTTTATCTATAGCAATTAAGCATGAACTCAAGGTCTGACAGGGGAAGTACCTTCGTTACATGGCAATCAACTCCTCTGTTCGTTGTCCGTTCCCTTTGAATGGATATGATAAAGAATTTGACGGTTGCGGTAAGGTAACATGGCATCCTGTATCCAAAATAGTTTTGGTAAAGGATGGAGGGGGGGGGGGGGGAAGCATTTGTTAAAGACAATAGGTCATGACCTTGCTAATGAGAGGAAAGATATATAAAAAATCGCCGCGATTTTAAACGTGAATATCTCTGAAACCGTTGAAGATTTTCGGGTTAAAGTTTGTGTGCTATCTCCTTAGGCCTGGGGAATTTGTCTGGTTGTGCTTTTTTAACCGTTGTTCACCACCAGGTGACCCATCTTTTGTCTGAACGGCTTCTTTGATTTATACGAAAGTTGATTATAATGATCTTAAAGGGCAGACAAAGTGCTGAAAAGGTTTTGGTGCTGCTGGCTTAAACTTCAAGGCATATTTTTTAGCCCACTCTCACCAGATGGTGGGCTGTTCAAATCGCCTTTCGTCCGTGGTCCGTTCGTCGTCAATCCGTCAGTCCGTCGTCCGTCCGTAAACAATTCTTGTTATAGCGATTTTTCAGGAACTACTGCACGAATCTTTCTCAAATTTGGTACACAGGTACCCCTTGGGATCTAGTTGTACAAGATACCTTTTCTGGTTCGATTCGAAAATCCAATATGGCCGCTAGGCGGCCAGTTTGAATTTCCCCATGAAATTTTGTTATCGTGAATTCTCAGGAACTACTGCATAGATCTTTGTCAAATTTGGTACACAGGTTCCCCTTGATGTCTAGTTGTGCAGGATACCTTTATTGGTCCGATTCCAAAATCCAATATGGCCGCCAGGCGACCATTTTGATTTTTTTCTTGAAACATTGTTATCGTGAATTCTCAGGAACTACTTCATGGATCTTTCTCAAATTTGGTACACGGTCCCACATGGGGCCTAGTTGTGCAAGATACGTGTTTTGGTCCGATTCGAAATCCTTATCTCACATTTGGTACAGGTCCTCCTTGTAGTATAGTTGTGCAACATACCTTTCTTGGTCCGATTTGAAAATTCAACATGCCCTTCCGGCGGCCATCTTCAATTTCCTGCTGAAAATTTCCCTTTGAACCCTTGTTACCGGGTATCTCTAAATCTCCCTAACTACTGATGGGTCTTCTTCACATTCTGTACAGATGTTATAACCCCTTGCGTCCTAGTTGTGCATTCATCGGTCACGCTTCAAATTAATACGGTATTCCCGAGTTGTGACGTTACATCACAAGAGTGACGTCCCTCTGTGCACCCGCACCGTCGGTGGATCAAACGGTTGGGCATATTCTATATATGGAGTATGGAGAATATCCATACCTTCACCTTCTATATCAATGAGTTCAAATGATTGCGAATTAAAATATAGTTCTTCAAATTTTAAATCCTTTTACATTAGTCCATGCCTTTGCAAGTGAACTGCCCCACCGACCAAGGGACGTCACAACTCGAGAATACCGTATTGCTGTAGATTACTGCGTGTTTCGATCCAAGGGAGATATTCAGGATTCAGACCCTTTCAAATTTTGAAAATTACTGCACGGACCGGATCCCTTCAGTATTAAGTTGTGTACCATCTTACTATTCTCGAGCATGGTATCTTGAAAGAGATATCTCAAACTGGTCCAGTAAACAGAACAGAATTAGCATTCGTTCCTAATTATAAAATCTTAGGTATGTTTCATAGCTCGTACCAAAGTGTCAAAGAGATTTGTCTTCGCTTCCAGTATCCAATGATGACAAGTGCAAAAAAAAAAAAAAAAAAATACTACAAAACTAAGTCGAAGGATTCTCCGGACATTCACTTTCAGACTAACTTTGTTCATTTCACTTGTACTATAACAACC
Organism: Hanleya hanleyi; assembly: GCA_036873755.1. Classification (NCBI taxonomy): domain Eukaryota; kingdom Metazoa; phylum Mollusca; class Polyplacophora; order Lepidopleurida; family Hanleyidae; genus Hanleya; species Hanleya hanleyi. Next base: position 70,191 of record JAVTVY010022324.1, read on the forward strand.
GACATTAAGTACAGTTTCTTGAAACTCCTGAAACTTATAAAGATAAGATGTTTTCAACGTGTCCCTTTTCCGATCTTTTTCGCTCAAATTCGAAATGAAAATTGATCAATTCCATCGTGTTTTTTTTCGTTTTTACCCCTCTGCCAAAATTTGGCCGAAGGGTATTGTCGTCATGTGCGTCCGTCCGTCTGTCCGTCACAGCTTTCTCGTTACCACGACATCTTTAGACAGACTGACCCATTAGCACACCAAACTCGCAGTGCTCGTGACCATATGCTCGTGATCCAGAACCCAATTGAATCTGGACCTGATTGGGTGAAAACTTTGGCGGCCATCTTTAATTTTTGCGAAACCATTAATCTTGTGTATCTCAGATACCATTTCGCTGTTCATTGTGAAACTTGGCTTAGATCATCGATACATCCAGACACTTTTAATGAATGACCGGACCAGTTTTCCTGATTTGGTGAAAACCTTGGCGGCCATGTTTAATTGATGCAAAATCTTTATTTATATCTCTGATACCATTTAAGTGTTCTATACGAAACTTGGTATTCTCTAAAAAAAGTTGAGTGAAATTTCACTCAAGTAAGAGTGGAAATTCATCCCACTCAAAACTTGAGTGAGATTTTTACTCAACTTGAGTTAGTTTTCACTCAACTTGAGTTATTTTTCACTCAAACTTGAGTGGAACGGTTCACTAAAGTTTTTTTAGAGAGTATATAGCATCGATGTATCAAGAGACTTGCAACGAACAACCACCTCAGTTCCGTTGAGTGGCGGGAAAGATGGGCGGTCATCTTTAATTTATGCAAAATCGTTAATGATCTCTATCTTTTATACCGTTCAATTGCTCGATGTGAAATTTTGTATACATCATCGATGTATCAAGAAACTTACGATAAATGCAAAAACTGGTTTTATTGATTGGGCGGAAATCTTGGCAACCATTTTTAATTTACGAAAAATAATTAATGATCCATATCTATGAAACTTGATACGCATCATCGATGCATCAAGAAATATACAACGAATGACAGAACCGGTTTCTCTGATTGGGCGGAAACGTACTGGGTGACCAGTTTTCATTTATTCAAAGTCATTAATGATCTATATCTCTGATACCGTTTTAGTGTTCCATATGAAACTATACATCATCGATACATCAAGGAACTTACGACTAATGACGACCAGTTTTTCTGATTAGGTTGAAAACTTGATTGCCATCTTTAATTTATGCTAAATCTATACCTCTGTTACTGTTCAAGTGTTTGATGCAAGATAATTAATACATCAAGAGACTAACAAGGAATGACAGAACCTTTTTCTCTGATTGGATGGAAAGCTTGGCAGTCATTTTTTAATTGATGTAAAATCATTGATGATCTATATATCCCTTGATACTCAAGTGTTTAGTATGATACATCAAGATACAAGTAATAACTGCCAGTTTCTCTGGACGAAAACCTTGGGGGCCATTTTTAATTGCAATTTTTTTAATAATCTGTATATTTGTCACTTGACTGCTTGGTGTTCATGATGTCTTCAAAGTAGTACGGTTCAAATTGAATACATTGTGAATGGCTGGCGCCCAGAGCCGAGGCATTATCAGATGCGCAGCTTCGTATTTTTGTCACCAAGCATAGATATTGCATTGCTGGCATGTCAATTCATTTTCGGTACAAACCAAATGGCCATTTAAATTCTCTGACTTAACATCAAAATCTTCATAACAATTATCATGATTAAAGTGTTTCTGTTGAACTATTATGTGCCATCTCCTTAGGGATTTGCATGGTTGTGTTTCTTGGCATTTGTTCGTTGCTGTAGGTGGCGCTATAGACATGAATCTAGGTAAACCTGTGTAACATGATAACCTGCCTAAATGACCAGTTTGATTTCAGATTTTGATCTTGCGGAATAGGCAAAGGACTGAAAAGGTTTCGGTGGTGTTGACATGATCACGGATGCACGCTATTTGCATCTCAAATAATTTTTCTGCGAAATGGGATTTTTTGAATCAGTAAAAAAGTAATTGATGTTCTAGTTAGGTTGCTAAGCAACAATATAAAACTGCCAACGTGATAATTCATATCCCTTGCAAGGCAAATGGTCAATTATATGAAAAATTTAAATTCTCTGACTGATTGCAATATTTCCTTAACCATTGAAGTGTTGTGGGTTAAAGTCTATGGGCTATACCTGACATAGATCTGGAGATGTTGCCTCATTGTGTATTTTTGTGGCATTTGTTCATCTTTAAGTGGCACTATAGACATGAATATAGGTGAGCTTACAGTATGTAACACAATTTTGTTGGCGTTTCATGAATTTTATTATAGAGATCTTGTAGAACAGAAAAACTGCAAGACGGATAAGTGATTGAAAGGACAACTGATGTGGCTGGCATATACGTGTAGCAATGGGTGGTATTGACAAATACATGTCTATGTATGAATCTAGGCTGCATCGGCCCCGGCTTAACGCATAACTAAAATGCAACCTGAGAAAATATGCTGCTATCAGTATGGGGTGATATTGCTCCTGTTTGCAAATTTTCAAGGATTCAAGAGAGCTTGAATCCATAGCATTTGGTCAAATTGAATTATGTACGCTATAACACTGATTAACTAAATAGTGTATGCCTGTCTGAAGCAGATGGCTTTATTACATTGTGCACTTTACACAAGGGGACAAGACTATACTTGTGTGAACACGATCTGTGCCACTTCTCTATATAATATGAACAGATTGGTATCCCATTTAAATTTCTTTATGAACAAATTGAACCAGTAACGTCAGCTATTGGTTTAATCAAAATTCCACACTCCCAACATAGTGTATTAGTAGTTTTGCTCTTCTATGTATGAGATGTGTCACTGGTCGTGAATCTTATTCTAAGGATACATGATGTATAAACTAAATTTTGATACTCTTTTGCACATGTGTGCGCTGTATTTCCCCCTTCTCTAATTTGGTCAAAACTGAGATGTGAATTCGATAAACTTTCGATTTTTGGATCGTTTACCCTACATCGTGGAGTAAGTTTCAAACCAATGACATGCCCCTTACATACTAACCTACCAAGCGTACAATAGGCATACAATGCTGAGTGATTTATGAGAACAAAGTTAAAAAACGAGGACAGTGTTTATAATATACTTGTCACTGTCAATCAACTGGAATATATTTTAGGTATATTTATATGTTTGTGCTAATATTTGTAGCCTGAGAAATTTTCATGGGAGATAATATATTTTAATCTGAACATGCTGGAAGCTGAACCGAGCATAAGTTTAAAGTATCGGTGTCCGCACTTGGGTTACACTGGTTAAAGTAAAGTTTTAAGCTATAATTAAGGAAAACTGTTTATGTGTGATTGAACAGGGTATGCCCTTGCATGATTCATACAGCATCAGGGAACCAGGCCTTCTCGTATGAAGCAGATTGTAATACCCCTGGCGATGACTCACACCCAGCCACCAGCCTCCCATCTGCGTCTTGGACACTAGTTATCATCTGTGGGTATATCTGTGGAGGTGTGGTTCTTGTTCTCCCAGAGGAAATATGCCACTGCTTAGTAAAGCATCAGCTCATCCCCCGCTCGCCCTGCTCCTTTCTCAGAGGCACTACTACCAGGGAGGAATGCCTATATATATATATACCTCTCTCCCCCAGGGGTATGTGCTCCACCCTCTCCCCAAAACTATACGTTAATGCCTCACGCCACAGGCCCATGAACTGAATGTAAATCTCGCATCATAACACATTCATATGAAGTTATGTGTCCCACCCTTTATCTTGTAAGCACCACCTCATCTTCTAATCCTGTGTATCAAAGCCATATCATTCAAGGAAGACAGGTCGTAAATTAATGTTCTGCCCATAATAGAGAGGAAGTTTTAAGTGTCAAATATCTGCGTGAATAATTTGTCTGAATTCAGGAATTCTCAGTAATTTCTCTAATTTGGGTTCGACCCCCCCTCAAAAATTTTCGCCACACCTAATAGAGGGTGTGCCCAAAGTGGGGGCATTACGTTTTTCACATGTATTCTGGGAAATGCTCTGTTCATGTTTCACACGAGTTTTCATTAAAAGATACTGTGCAGTGGTCCAAACAACAAAATAGTCGTCGTCTTCTCGAATAATGTTATTGAAGTGGGTTGAAAGACTCACAAGAACGCTCTCGAACGTCCCGACATCGAACTCTCTAACCATGAAAGGCGCGAAACTACGTCACGTATCAGAGTGACATTTAAAATACTGAAAATCCAAACAACTTTAATTGAGGATAGAAACCTGTACAGCTCGGTGTATACAATAATACAGTATTGCCAAGGTAATGTAACGGTCTGTTGCCTAACCTCAGCATAACGTCACATGGGCATGACCTTCGATCACGAGACAATCCTATCGAAGCAGTGACCTCTGGCGCATTCCGTCACAGCCTGAATACTACGCCGTGTGATATCGTATAGACTGATATTAAGTTGTAACAGAATGTAATGACATTCCAAATATCATAGCTTGGAAAGATTCTTCCAGCTCTTTGGAGTTGTAGCGTGACGCCACTAACATCACGGCGCTGTTTGACGTCAATCACTGATCGAGTTGAACCACAGGAACCGGAATCTCAATATTTGAATTGGAAATACAAATATCATTTACCCAGTGGATAAAGTTTGAATTCAGTCTAACATAATGGCCTCAGATTCAAGTCGGGAACCTTCGAAAGACTCGATTGAAACTACCGTTGAATGTTGCCTGCGTGAATCAATGCGGACCGACAAACAGGTAGACAGAACAAAAGCAACACTGTTGCCTCCCCTTCGGGAGCGAGGGTAATAAATGTACATGTATCTATAATAAATAGACGGACAGCCAGCCTTTATTTGCCAAGACTGGACAATAGAGCAGATAGATAAATAGGCCTACTGGTTAAGGAGAGTTTTACGTGACCTAATGTTTAATTAATTCAGAGTTATCGGGCGAATAGTCATTACCTATGGACAACATGCTCGGTTATCACTAAGACCGGCGTCCTTCATTGATTTTAACTCTCCTAATCTCGGAACAGGTGATCTAAATTTGGCTACAGCCGCCGAAGCCTTGTGCTTCTCCTTCGGCGTGTCCGACTGCACTCCAGTGTTACTCGACATTCGAGTAAAATATCAATCTTTTTGTTATTGATGAGGCAATAAAATATGTTTGAACTACGAGACATCACAGATCACCCCAGCACGATGTACAAAGTCGAACGATTTAGATTTAAGAAGCAGGATCGTCGACAAGCAGCAGGATCCCAAAGCATGTCAGAATTGAAATTACAGTACGTACATATTTTTAAGCAGTACAGCTGGATTATTCGTATGACCCAGATTGCTATCATATTGCCAGTCTGTCTTCTTCAGTTTGGATTGAATGCAGTCAGTTTTAATCTCCCCTTCACCAAGTACGTTCTTCCATAGACTATGGTAAATGATAAATGATGATACAAATACTGGTAGTTACAAATCCCTGCTGGAGAAGGAAAATTTAACTCAACCAGGCCTGGGTAAAATGCGCCCCCCCATACCAAACTTTCTGCGCTATCTCCCAAACGACAAAAAACTGAGAGCTAACACTCCGTGACATTATAGTTTATCATATTGGGGTCATTTTAAGTTTATTTGCATAACCCCACGCACAGAGAATCATGGGTAGATTCAACATGGCGGCCACCTGGGGTACCAGAAAAACGATGTTTTCGTCATTTTTCGTCAAACTTTCTGCTTTTTCACCATGAAAAGTGGGCAAAAACTAATTTTATTTCACATCACATTAATATTTGCTAATTTATCTCGCAGTTTTTGCGGAGAAATTGCATAAATAAAAAATTCGAAAAATCTGACCGAAAATGGACAAAAAATGTCGTTTTTGAAAATGACGTCACTGTGACGTCATCAAATCGGCCATCCTGGATTTTTTCACATTTTCTGGTGTAGCTTGACCCAAAGGTACAGCGTGGTAAGTTTCAGCCCCCTAGCTCAAGGTGTAAGAAAAATAATTAGAAGAGGGGGAGGGGGCGAAATATGCCCCTCCCCAGGCCTGGACAGGCCCCAAAAAGCCCAGGCCAGATAGGGTAAATCAAATGCATTAGGTCTACTGAATAAATTTCCAAATTCCAGGTAACAATACTTTTGTCTGAAGTTCTCGCTCTGCACGGGTGTGCAGGAAATTATTGAATTCTTTATTTGGTATGACACAGTGTTATGTCTCGGGCAAACTTGATGAAAATAAAACAATTATCGAACGCATCAAATATTTAGCCATGGTTCTGTCTTACAGTCCTACACGACTACTTCCAAACAACTAAGATGACCTACCAGATATATCAGAGACGTGAGCTGTTTTGATCACTGAGAGCCCCTTGTATCAATGTCCGTTTGATGAACGGTATGTCCGTGGTTTAGCTGAACCAGTCTAGGATTCTTACAAGTTCAAAAATATATATGTACTGTACTGGAAAATATAATATGGACTCTAGAGAAACTGGGTGGCAAATTATTTTAGTTTTCAGAAAGCAGAAAGAAGTATACCGAGCAGGGTGTCGATGAATGCTGAAGTAAGCGGGTATTAAGTAAATGTTAGCACCACTATTATGAACCAGTTTTCCATTCAGTGTGCCTGTAAGACACTTTACGCGGTAGTTGGCTTTGGGTTTGAACACGATTGATGTAATCTCTCAACAGAATAGAAGAAAAAACATGTGGCAAATATTACATGGATGTAAATATTTTTCCACAAAACCGCTGAGCTGTCAGGACGTGTTATTGACTCCCCACTCTCCATTCCACTGGAAGTTTCCTTTGTAGCGAGAACAGACAACAGTTTAAACATATCTGTCCCTGGTGTGTCTATATAAAAAATGTTCTTAATTTACCCTTTAAACATGGCGAGGTGCATTTAGCGGATTTAAGCGCAAACTAATTGCGTTTACATCCCATGGATTTCCATCTACGTGTCTTGATGATTTTGTATAGTTACTTTCTTTACCAACCTTCCACTTGGAACTATACTCTAATTAATATGCCATTACCCAGTTGTTTTTGGACTACGTCAGCTAAAGCTGGCGAAGTCATATTGGATACACATTCACATTTTCCTACTTCTCTTCTCCTCTTCCCAACTTTCATTAGACCAGGATAAGTATGGGTTGGATAAGTAAGTCAGGTGAGCAGGTTAGGGCCATCCCGCTCTCTAAAATAGAGGTAAAAAGGGTCGTTTTTGCTCAATAACTTTTGATTCCTAATTAACCAATGCTTCAAAACTTCAGGCGCATTAATGTATCTATTGTTCCATGTCCTAAAATTTGCTATTAGAAGAACCAGTCAATATTGTTTAAACAGCGCGACAGATATTTGTCCTCTTATTATGCAAATTAGATAGATGACAATTTATTTTTTTAACTACCATTTGATGCGGATATATATGTCTATGTGCGCCTCAAGATGATTTTGCTGAATTCATTATGTGAATTCATTTATTGAGCAAAAACGACCTTTTTTCCTCCATTTTAGGGAGCGAGATTGCCCTAACCTGTTAAGTTTAACGTCAGTCGCTTTCAAAATAAGTATGTAGTCACGCAGATGTCGCGTTCCAAGACTGATGTAAATAGGTCAACGCTCAAGGTCACTGTGACCTAAACAAAACCCCAGCAAATCGTCAACATTCATTTTTTTTTGAGTGGATACATCAGTGAGGGCATCTTCACAAGTTCAGGTAAATCCTAAATCCTCGCAGAGGGTTTACCTGGACATTTTTGGTGATTCGAATGAGTTCTTGAGTCGACGACTTTATTATATTTCACCCCCCGCGCTTGTTTTGAATTAGCTTGTAGGTGTCCCAATCCTGCGGTTTTTGCTTTGACTTCCGATGTCGATTTCAGTTGGACAATCAAAGCAGTTTGGCCCGCGATAAAATTCAAAAACATCTCATACCTCGCAGCGGATTGGCCTAATCAACTAGCTTAGCGCGTTCCTTGATTGGGTTGATTTAGAGGAAACCCCTTGATCTATTTATATCCAGAACTCATATGGGTAACTAACCAAGCCAGTGTATCGATCCTAACAGATCGATCAATACACTGGCTCGCGAGGATGCAGTGAGAGACGATATGTCGGATGCTCTACATTCAAGCAACACATTTTAGTGGAATAGTTCCCACGTTTTTTATACCCCCCGTTACGAAGTATAGGGGGTATACTGGATTCAGCTTTTCCGTCCGTCCGTCCGTCCGAATTCGACGTGAACGCTCTAGAAGCTGAACCGTTTCATCTAGAGACTTCAAATTTGGTATACAACATTGATGTGTGGCAAAGCACAAGACGATTCAAGTTGGATACATTTCGATGGCTTTTGTGGTTTCCATGGCAACAAGACAGAAAATATTCATGTAACGACGTTAACGCTCTAGAAGCTGAACCGTGCCTTCTAGAGACTTCAAATTTGGTACACAGCATTGATGTGTGGCAAAGCACAAGCCTATTGGAATTGGATACATTTCGATGGTTTTTGTGGTTTCCATAGCAACAGGACGGAAAATATCCATGTAACGACGTTAACGCTCTAGAAGCTGAACCGTCCCATCTAGAGAGTTCAAATTTGGTATACAGCATTGGTGTGTGGCAAAGCACAAGCCTTATGAAATTGGATACATTTCGATGGTTTTTGTGGTTTCCATGGTAACAAGACGGAAAATATCCATGTAACGACGTTAACGCTCAGTCGTATTGGTTTCGCCACGTCCATGAGGCAGTATCAGGGGAATTACCCTATGGAATGAACCTTCTCTTTTTCCTCGCGACTTTGCAACTTTCGTTATATAGTTTCATAACTTTTCAGCAGATTGGCCGATTCCTTTCAAATTTTAGTGGGATACGTATAGGATATCGCTTATACAGGTGGAGGTCAGTAGGTCGAAGGTCAATGTCCTCCAGTGGATACATCAGAGACGATATTCCAGATGAACTTGTTAGGGCATCACTGCGTTTAGACGGGCATTGAGGTCGTTACTGCGTTTATAACACGGCAGCTATCCTCTTTAATTAACTTGCGACCTTGACCCACACTTACCGATAACACACCGAATCCTACGTCAAAGGCCCTTTCTTTACTACTCCCCGAGTGTACATGGGTGTATCACCGGACACCAAACCCGCCCCATTTAGAACTCGTATGAGCCACAAATAAACAAAAACTAGTGCACATGCACACGATGACGTTACCACAGGGGCTCGTTACCATTGTTAATTGGTTAAATAGGTTGATTATAGGGGGGGGGGGTCGAGTTCGGTAATAAAAGAGGAAGGGAGGACATTCAAGTTGGCGCCGTCGCCACACCACGCTCACAAAACTCCGGTTTTATATCCCCTTGTCTTCGAAAATCGAATGAACTTCACTTTCAACCGATCGAGGAATGGTCAAGTCGCATATATCTTACTTTACCTTCTCTCGATCTGGCCTCTTCAGGGAAATACTTGCATTTACCCGCCAAATTTTAACCGATATTTCCAGATTGACCATAATCTCGATACTTTCTCTCGCTATGATGCCCGAGAATGAACGAGACTTCCTCGCCAGGCACCAAGTTCGTCGCGAGCCGCCCATGACAGAGGAGATCATAATGCCTTTGCTATCGCTTCCTGTAGGCCATGCATAGAGCGTATATGCCTACTGAATTCCGATTAGCAGGAATCATTATTTGTAGCGACAATTAGAAAATTTCTAGAACTACGACAACTCGGCAGGATGGATGGGCACTGTTACTTGTTTACAACACTTGTTTACCTGTTTAGTTTCTGCTAGACGAAAAGAACAAATATGGCTGTGGTATCGTTTAGCATATTCATCATATTTGAGGGGTATAGGCCTACATGTACATAGGTTGAGGGAGAAATCTGTATGATATGAAAAAGGAAAATTTTGGGCATATGGGTTTATTAGTGGGCTTGATCTCTGTATCCATTGATGTTGTAATTGGGGCCGATATGAATGTGGGAGGTGAATAGTATCGAGCTGACGACATGAGCCGGAGTTTATGGCCGGCGAGACAGAGTAGATTAGTCACGGACAATAAAGGGAAGGTTGTCAGTGTCTATGTGACACTGGTTCAAGGGACCATGTGTAGGAAGGTGTGGGGGAACGGGTTGCACGGCATGTCCTGCATGACCAGTGCCCATCGTACCACGATGGAGTGCCCAAGTAAATCCATCCATCCATGTAGGCCTAAATATCAGCAGTAGGTTTACCCCTCAGCTCAATGGAAGTTTATGGCTCTTTGCAGGCTCAAATTGAAAGCCGATATACACCGTTTTTAATTGGTTTATTAGGATGATGGGGGAAGGGGATTTCATTACTCCCTCAGCCCCCCCCCCCCCGCCTCCCTGTCCATCGACAATGGTTTGGGAGAGGGGCATTAACTTTTACAATAATGACTATTGACCGTCATTAGATAGGGAGAGTTATCTATTATATATTAATTATTATCATACAGCTGTCTCCACAAATTTTCAAGCTGATTGTTCTTATTCTCACGGTTTTAGACGTTTTCGGAGTTCTTTCTGAAAATATTTCATTCTTCACAGAGATGTGCATCAGTAATCGCAATCTCAAAATCAGACTTTTTCTTTATCATGCACTCTCACCTCAAGTCATACTACATGTAGGGATCACGAAACAATGCATACAATAGCCAAGTCTGGGGACCAAAATGTGTTTAGACTGGGGGACCAACCCTAACCCGGTTAGTAACCGTGTTTTATTGGTCTCGCGTCAGCTGATAGTCGGCTCCCGACGAACCCTGGTAGGAAAGTCTCGCTCATTCTCGGGCACTGTGGCGAGAGAAAGTATCGAGATTACGGTCAATCTGGAAATATCGGTTAAAATTGGGCGGGTAAATGCAAATTTTTGCCTAAAGAGGCCAGATCGGGAGAAGGTAAAGTAAGATATATGCGATTTGACCATTCCTCGATCGGTTGAAAGTGAAGTTCATTCGATTTTCGAACACAAGGGGATATAAAACCGGACTTTTGTGAGCGATGGCGCCAACTTGAATGTCCTCCCTTCCTCTTTTATTACCGACCTCGACCTCGACCTCGACCCCCCTATAATCAACCTATTTAACCAATTAACAACGGTAACGAGCCCCTGTGGACGTTACCAGCTAAATCACACCACGGCTGTGACACCACTTCAACCGTACTCCAACAGCGTGATCCCTTTGGATAAGGAGAGAGAGAGAGAATTAAGGTTTAACGTCGCGTTCAGCAAGCGATAATTCGCCCCACGCGTATACTTCAGTTCTAAGACGAGGATCAGTCGCGATTAACGTCGTCTTGTCAACCTGAATGTTTTATATTATAGTTTCAGAGACAACTTAGGTTATCAAAAACTTCAACTTATCCCAGTTGTCAGTTGTAATAATTTCATCATTTTGGGTCGAATACTCTGTTTATTGATCTGTGATCAGTTCAGCTGTGATTATTAAGGCTTGAGATAGAGAGTTGCTGTTCTAACATCTTAGCCCACAGAAAACTGGCGGGCAAATTTCGAATTTCAAATTCCGAGATCCAAGTTGAAAACTTGAGGTCGGATATTGTTACATGTAGTTAAAGTGCGCCTGATTTGAAGAAAATCTTCATTTCGACCACGTGACTAGATCATTTTCGGCAGATTAGTAGACGTCGATTAGTAGACGTGGTTAGTTGGTTTATCGAGCTCGCGTGATCGGTTGAAACGTGTGTTACAATTGCAAATGGTTTCCATTGTGGTGGAGGGAGAATTTCTGAATGATGATACGCATACACAGGAATACCTGTATCACTGCATTGCTCCATCGCTTTGCTCCATCGCTATGCACCATCGATCGCATCATCGCATTGCATCATTGTACCATCACCCTGTCGCATGATCACAAAATAGCTCGATCATTTCTTCGCTCAATCTCATTGTACCATCCACCCTCGCATTTCTCCATCGCGCCACCATTTCTGAATGATGCGCATTCACAGGAATACCTGTATCACTGCATTGCTCCATCGCTTTGTACCATCGCTTTGCACGCTTTGCACCATCGTTTTGCACCATCGATCGCTTCGTCGCATTGCATCATTGTACCATCACCCTATCGCATAATCACAAAATAGCTCAATCATCTCTTCGCTCAATCTCATTGCTCCATCCCACATCGCATTGCACCATCGCGCCATCGTCCTGCATCATCACACATTGCATCGCACCATCGCGCCATCGTCCTGCATCATCACACATTGCATTGCACCATCGTTCTATCGCTTGAAGATAAGGAAGGCGATAGAGAGTTGGCCCCTCTTGACCACCATAGTATACAGGTGAATGACATTCGATATAGGCACAGGGGCTCGTTACCATTGTTAATTGGTTAAATAGGTTGATTATAGGGGGGGGGGTCGAGGTCGGTAATAAAAGAGGAAGGGAGGACATTCAAGTTGGCGCCGTCGCCACACCACGCTCACAAAACTACGGTTTTATATCCCCTTGTCTTCGAAAATCGAATGAACTTCACTTTCAACCGATCGAGGAATGGTCAAGTCGCATATATGGGACCATGTGTAGGAAGGTGTGGGGGAACGGGTTGCACGGCATGTCCTGTCTGACCAGTGCCCATCGTACCACGATGGAGTGCCCAAGTAAATCCATCCATCCATCCATGTAGGCCTAAATATCAGCAGTAGGTTTACCCCTCAGCTCAATGGAAGTTTATGGCTCTTTGCAGGCTCAAATTGAAAGCCGATATACACCGTTTTTAATTGGTTTATTAGGATGATGGGGGAAGGGGATTTCATTACTCCCTCAGCCCCCCCCCCCCCGCCTCCCTGTCCATCGACAATGGTTTGGGAGAGGGGCATTAACTTTTACAATAATGACTATTGACCGTCATTAGATAGGGAGAGTTATCTATTATATATTAATTATTATCATACAGCTGTCTCCACAAATTTTCAAGCTGATTGTTCTTATTCTCACGGTTTTAGACGTTTTCGGAGTTCTTTCTGAAAATATTTCATTCTTCACAGAGATGTGCATCAGTAATCGCAATCTCAAAATCAGACTTTTTCTTTATCATGCACTCTCACCTCAAGTCATACTACATGTAGGGATCACGAAACAATGCATACAATAGCCAAGTCTGGGGACCAAAATGTGTTTAGACTGGGGGACCAACCCTAACCCGGTTAGTAACCGTGTTTTATTGGTCTCGCGTCAGCTGATAGTCGGCTCCCGACGAACCCTGGTAGGAAAGTCTCGCTCATTCTCGGGCACTGTGGCGAGAGAAAGTATCGAGATTACGGTCAATCTGGAAATATCGGTTAAAATTGTGCGGGTAAATGTAAATTTTTGCCTAAAGAGGCCAGATCGGGGGAAGGTAAAGTAAGATATATGCGATTTGACCATTCCTCGATCGGTTGAAAGTGAAGTTCATTCGATTTTCGAACACAAGGGGATATAAAACCGGACTTTTGTGAGCGTGGTGTGGCGATGGCGCCAACTTGAATGTCCTCCCTTCCTCTTTTACTACCGACCTCGACCTCGACCTCGACCTCGACCTCGACCCCCCTATAATCAACCTATTTAACCGATTAACAACGGTAACGAGCCCCTGTGGATATAGGTTATAAAACTTGGTCTTTAATTCAAATTACACGTATCCGAAAGAAACCTGCAGACTTACTGTACTCGATCGATAAAATATTCCCTGTTACAAGCAAGAAAGGGTTAAACATCGATATATATTAATGGATTGAACGGACAATTTGTATTCAGATCAGTGAAATCTTCCCACTTTATTCCGAGTCAGTCTTTGGTTAATGGCCGAGTGAAGGGGATAAAATAGCAGCAAGTCAATACGGCTGGAAATTAGACTTGTGTCAGGGATGCATATCTATAGAAAATTACAGCTTGTCCCCTATCGGGGATTAGCCGCTAATAGAGGACTTGAGCTAAAATTGGCCGCTCTCCCTTTTATCTCCCCAGAGATATATCTTGTAGTCTATGTGAACTTGGAATAATCTATATGAAATCTGCCAACACGTGTAACTGTGAAGACGGTCCATTAGAATCTATTAATATCGATTCCGTATCCGGAACGGCTCCGGTAATTGCACGAACTTACAAGGGGAATACTTATGTTTGAAATCGGTTAACCTTATTATTCCCATTTTTTCCATCATCACCAGGCATACTGATTCATAGGTGCCAAATCTAATCTACTCTCGTTGTATGTATTAGGAGGCTTTATAATTTTTTTCTCTATCGAATTTCTTCTAAGCCATCAAGATTAATGCATATGTGAAGGAATAGAAATTCATGAAGGCAGATAATTCATAAGCCGACGAGAGATATTATTGTCATTCACATTGTATAACATCGTATAGCGGGAGTAGTGGCTAAACCACCAGAGCCTGCGTTTTTGACTGAGGCAGCAGAGGTGAGTTTGGACTTTAGGGGAGGCTTTAGGGGCCTCAATAAAGCTAGAGTTATCAACATAAGTTTCGCGACAAGCAGCAACGGTATCAATTACAAACTCCGTATTGCCAGTTATGAGCATATTACAATAGTCATATATATAACCTTCCGTTTTGACAGCTGGTCCAAGGTCATATTTTAGATGTTCAGTTTAAATATTCGATGATTCAGATTGATATCATCAAAATTCATCAAAACTGCAAACCAGACTCAGAGATCAGCCTCTTCTCTCCCTCCCGAATAGTCTGGGGTTGCCGACGTCATCCTGTTTCGCATGTCGGGACAAAAGCTCTTGTGAAAATCAACTATAAATGCCGTACAAGCTATTGTCTTCAATGATATCTCTACCTTTTCATGTGTTTTATACCATATTCGCTTAGCACCTGCACAAGTCAATCACCTCGCTGACGCATCTGCGCGCCCCTAGTCAAATTCGTCTGCTCCTGTAGTAGGTTGTAAAATCCTTCGCCCGGGGTTTATTTGCATCTGAACGTCGATAGCCGATCTGGATGTAGTTAGCGGATCGGATTGGAATTGTTTGGACAGCCGACATCACCGACGTCACGAACAATAATTAGTTCTCTTCAGTGGGTTCGATGTTCATTTCTCGCAGACCGATTTAACTACTCAAATTTCGTAGAGACGTGACTACAAAATTTCTATTGGCGAGCTTCAAAGGAATAATGCCTGCATGGGTGCTTCTGCTTGGCTGAAGCTGTACGTACTGATATTAAACATTAAAAATATCTGGGTATATATCTGTCGATTTTCAACCTGACACGTTCGGATGGGCATAGTGAATTCTCTTGGACATTATGCTGATTCAAATTCATGTACACATGACCATTTGTTTCATCTCAATCACATGTACGTGTATAGAAGTGATTGTTGATTTTTTTTTTTTAATTAAAAGACCGTGATATAGCTCAGCGGTAAGAGATTGCTACTAGTTACTCCGAGCGATCGGACCACCGCATCATTTCATCGCGCCATTATAACACCAGTTTACACAACCAGAAAAATGGTGTTGTTCAACACCAAAAAAAAATGTGTTGAGCTCGAAATCAATGAATGGTATTCAATTTGCACCCACACCATATATTTCCAACACCCTTTATTGGTGTTGGTCAACAACATTAATTAATTGGTGTTGAGCCAGTATTAGCACTTGTCAGTGAACACCAAAATATGGTGTCGAACCATTTTCAACACCATACTGATTGGTGTTGAACAACACCAGTATTTGGTGTGGAACTGGCCTCAATACCATTTTTAGTGTTCACATTGGTCAGCACCTTTTCTCAGCACCACTTCATGGTGTTGACCAGCCATCAACACCTAAAAACGGTGTTGGGCCAACACCATTTTTTCTGGCTGTGTACAGGGTGACGCTAACAGAAAAAAACCCCCATTTTTGTACAGGTCTATATTTTTACAACAAAAGAAATCTTGGGAATTTAACTTGAAATAATTCTTATTAAGGAGTGAGTGAGTGAATGAATAGGAAGGATTTAAGTCGCTTTCAACATTATTTCAGTCATATCGCGACGAACCAACTGAGCACCACCCAGCCAAGTTACAGAGCACCACCCAGCCAAGTTACTGAGCACCACCCAGCCAAGTTACTGAGCACCACCCAGCCAAGTTGGGTTCCTAGTAAAATGTTATTTATATGGATTAATACAAAGTCAAGTTCTTTCAACTGCTTCGGAATTGTATTTCGTTTATTGCACCGTATGTTTCGTTTACTGCACCGTAGACCTACTATATACATATGACCAGATTATAGGGATAGGGCAATACGTACATAGACTGATTTGTGTTATCTCGCGCCGTGTTGAACATTTGATCACATTCTGTCAGTAACACTGATAAGTTTCAAGAGGGCAGACTTGGATTACATGTATATATCTAGATTCTTTCATTGTCAAATATCAAGCCGACCTAAACAGTGAAATGTAGTTTATATGTTTTTGCCGACCTATATGGGACATTAATTAAATCGTCCACATGGTTACGTAATTGGGCTCATTTGCCGACATCCACAAAGGTGTTTCAAGCGGTTCTGTTCTAAATGTGAGTATACAACATTATTCGAATGTGATAATATTACTTTGTGATTCGCATGTAATATCGTTGGTTCTTCGACCATGACTTTAGCGCACCGCTTGCGTTTACTTATCTGAGTTATTATCCAGATGGCGAGTCAACGTCACAGCATTGGTCGTACACATGCAGACACTGCAGCGTGTAAGCTTGTGCGCCGGGAATCCATTTGTGGCGTGGGATCTGTGCCCCTTTGTGACGAAATCGCAGAGGAAGACATTGGCGAAATCGCAGAGGAAGACACGTGTATAGAGATAGTTTAGGATTTCAAAATTATCCCCGTCATGAACAGCAGTAAATGTGTGAAGATGTAGGAGATATAACTTGCTATGTTGCATATTTTATGACAATCTTAAGTTTACAGGTCATATGGTTCTCATTATAACTGTCTTCATGCTAAAAAATTATCATAACTGAGCCGCTAATTACAATTATGAAGTTGATTGTTCTGATATTATAGGATTTGAAATCTTCGTATATATATATCCTAATTTTTATTCGACTGGAACTGGAAATTGTTTCGACTATTCGCTAACCCCCATTCGAGTTTTTGGCGTGCTGAGGCAACATCAATATACACTTATTTAGCTCATCTACTATATCAATGTCTATTCCAAACTGATATAAGTGATCATGTCTAGAGTGGGTTGACTTGACTTAATTCCGTTCTGATTTCATATCTCACAATCCGGACAGCGCCATCATGTTCTATTTCATTTCCATGCTAACGTTATAGCGTTACCTTTTTGTTAGATAACCAGTACCATATGGGAAATCATTTCACAAGAACACAAGAAAGATCATTTTCTTGTGATACATGTAACTTCTCAACCAAAGGCCAGTTCAGCCACCAGCGGTGCATGGCAATACATCATCCTCATAATGCAGGCCTGTATACTCCGTACCTCCGCACAAGGCCCTGCAGGTAGTTTCGGACTGTACAGTTATTACTGGAACTGTCCGTTTAATATATCAGCCAGTGAACAGACGGCGTTTTGGGGCAATACGCCACCTTCGGGGGATCTCGGTATTTTTGAATGAAGACCCAGTTAATGAAGAGAAAAAAGCTGGAGGACAAACTCTGTGAAGTCCGAGTTGGGGGCGTCTCTTAAACATTCACGGGTATAAGCATCTGATTTCAAAGCAACCAGAAGGAGACGAAATATACGACACATTGTTGGCGCTTAATTCTTTCAAATATGGGCATGTTCGGAGAGGTCATCAGTTCACGAATTCGCTCCGGAATATTTACGATTGAAATGGCTGGTAATCGTTGTGGTGTACAAGCTATCATCCGTCGTGGCTCGGATTTGATAGACGAACCATGACTTTGGGATGATGGAAAAAATATAAAAAAGCAGAGAAACTTTCTCGAAAGAAACATTCGGACATGGGGAATAAGACTTTTCCGATTTAATTCTTAAACAAAGGCTTGCTCCTGTGCACCAATGTTTGTCTTTACGCGGACTCTCGGCGAATACTTGTGGTTCACCTGATCACTTGTATGCAATAGACATTGGTATAGAAGATGAGCTAAATATTTGATTTTGCCGCCGCACTTTAAAAAGGCGCACGATACTTGACCAGTCGAAAAATTTCTCACGAAGGAAAGACGGACGGTCTCATTGGTGACATGGATACATACTCTTAAAGTTCTGACTCTTTCTGCTAATATGTATGCCTTCTGGAATAACTGTAATTTGCGACTCAGTTTTAATAAATGCCTAACATGTGCGTGATTATAATGATCTGTAAGCTTGAGATTGTCATAGAATATGCCAAAAATAATATACAGAACATTATCTCGTACAGCTTCACACATTATTGATGTTAATGAATTAGATAATTTCTCCACACACGTCATCTCTCTACACTTTCGAAATGGTGGGGCATAGATCCCACAGCACAAATAGATTCCTGGCGTACACGCTTACGCACTGTGGTATATCACAGTACAGATAGGTAGTGTTTATCCCAATACATATCATGAACGTTTCAATCGCCGGACTCATTGTCCAATGAGCGGTCATTGGAATGTGGAAAGTGACTTATTGCCTGACGTCACCAGCCCCAATCAGGCAGCGCCCGGCCTGTAGGAGAATTTTTCTGTATTGTACTCATTGCACAAAATCAAACCGAGGCAGTCAAGCATATATAACTCAATGATATACTCTCTGCATGGCAATTGAATATTACATAATACTTGCGTGTATATGACAGTACAGATAGTGTATATGACAGTACAGATAGTGTATATGACAGTAGTAGTATATAGTACCATTTACAGACCATATTTTGCCGGGATCGATAACTCTGTTTGCACTTTTTTGATTTTTGGCAGATTTCGGGTTATCTCCCCTGAATCGAACATTTGCGTGTTTTCACAGAATAAATAAATAAATAAAATAATTAATAAATTAATTAATTAATTAATTAATTAATTAATTAATTAATTTTAATTAATTAATTTTAATTAATCAATAAATAAATCAGTGACCTTTGTACATGTCTAGACTTGTTGGTGTGTGTTGATGCGGCGTGTGTGTACAAAATGGCGGCCTGTGTGGTCAAAATGGCGGCCTGTGTGTTCAAAATGGCGGCGTGTCAGTGGGTGCAAGTGTGGTCAAAATGGCGGCCTGTGTGTACAAAATGGCGGCGTGTCAGTGGGTGCAAGTGTGGTCAAAATGGCGGCCTGTGTGGTCAAAATGGCGGCGTGTCAGTGGATGCAAGTGTGGTCAAAATGGCGGCGTTTGTGTACAAAATGGCGGCCTGTGTGGTCAAAATGGCGGCGTTTGTGTACAAAATGGTGGCCTGTGTGGTCAAAATGGCGGCGTTTGTGTACAAAATGGCGGCCTGTGTGGTCAAAATGGCGGCCTGTGTGGACAAAATGGCGGATTGTAGAAAAACGTATAAAAGGAGGCGATTTTTAGCGGTGGGGTGTATTCATTGCACTACCCTGCGGAGCACTCTGACTGACCTGACCTGACCAGCCTGCCTGCCTGCCTGCCTGCCTGCCTGCCTGCCTCACCTCTAGCCTGCCTGCCCTGCCTGCCTGCCTCTAGCCTGCCTGCCTGCCAGCCTCACCTCTAGCCTGCCTGCCTACCAGCTTGTATTAGACGAAAGCATGAGACGTGGAGAAGATTTTCCCTGGGACCCAGCAGTACCTCCGGTTGAAGTCTTGCCTGAAGACGAGCGTGTGAGGGAGACCCGCACTCTTACACTGGACTGCACCCTATTGTTGTATCCCAAACGCGTGGAGCTCATCGATGACGACAGTAGGTGTTGGTGTACGTCTGAACCAGCGCGTGTCTCTTTATCCCCGGAAGGCTGGACTACCTTGAAACGTGTGTTATTGGGTGACCTCGATGGTGATAGCATTCACCTGTGTGACGACGTCTACATTTTCCGAGGTCCCTATTTTGCTCGACTCCTCTGTCTCAAGCAAGGTGGTTTTACTCTGGACCCTGATCTATGGACAGCCTTGGAAAAAGTAATCCCCATGGTCGATGAAGTACTATCTCTATAGGAGCCACACAACCCATCAGAATACTGCGTATCACGGACTACACCCGTAGAGCTAGGCGCGCATGTGTGACCTGGTCTATAAAACACGTCCCTCGGGATCCCACACCTTCATTTCTACAGTTGCAGAGCCATGGCGGAGATCCAACCCTATGCGACTCGAATTTTACAGCATGCCACCGCGGTGAATTCATTCACGGGTTACCGAGCAGTGGTCCGGTCCATGTTTGCAGATGGCGACGACAACGAGGGGCGACGCCAGATCTTGAACGAGTTCACAGAAGCGGTCCTCCACAGAGTGCACTCGATGGAGAGGCGTGCCATCACTCACCACTACTGGACAGCCATCCTTGATGCTCGGGCTATGGACCACGAGCGTTCACGCCGGAACCCAGCGCCGGCTGGTTGGCCTCACACTAGTCTGTGCCCTATTGATCCTGGCGCTGTGGTATTGACACTATAAATACGAGGGTCAGACAGAGTGTGTGTCATTCAACGATCGTCATTGGGGCAAGCATGTCACCCGTCCTGTGAGCCATCCTGCCCCTTACACCCCAGGTGGGGTTACACGTCTATGAAGATAAAGTCACCCTCGTGGAAGATCGGGATGCCTGTGGGTGGAGTTCGGAGTACACATCCACTACGGTTACCCTACACCGTGATGGCTGGACCAAATTTAAACGGGTGTTGAGCGGTGAGCTCGACGGAAACCTCATCCACCTCGAGAACGCCAACTACGTACACCGTGGACCCTTCTTTGCCCGTGTGGGACGTTACCACGATCCTACGCAAAACTTCACCCTAGACCCTGATCTGTGGACAGCCTTGGAGAAAGTGGTGCCTATTGTGGACCAGCTCTTTACACCGGACGAGCGGTCATCAGACCAGTTGGGGTGGGCTCGTGCTATTGAGTACGCGCTGGCTGAACCCAATGAGCAACTGTCTAGTCATGAACCAGACGACGAGGCTATAGACTACCCGGCTGAACTGAGTCAACCAACACAACGGTGATAGAAACTTGTTATAAATAAACCATACTCTCCGGGTCCATCATCATTGTGTCACCATGAAGCGCTGGGAGAAGGTGTTGGATAACTTATACTACAGTCCCGACAGTTCGGCGGCCTATAGTGCCTTGTCGGCTCTCTATCGAGCGGCCAAACCCCAAGGGATACAACGTGCCCAAGTCCGAGATTGGTTAAGAAAACAAGACACCTATACCTTACATCGAGCTGTCCGTCGCCATTTTCTACGGAACCGGGTCATCGTGGGAGGAATAGATGCCCAGTGGCAAGCGGATTTGGTCGATATGAACGCCTTTGCCAAACACAACGATGGGAATCGGTATATCTTGACGTGCATCGATATACTATCCAAGTATGCGTGGGTGGTACCCATCCGGACGAAAACCGGGGCGAATCTCATAGCGGCGTTCAGGGACATCTTCAAGACCGGGCGCAAACCTTTGTATTTGCAAACCGACGAAGGCACGGAATTCCTCAACAGACCGTTCCAAGCCTTTCTCAAGAAACAGAAGGTGTTTTTCTTCCATACGTACAACGAGACCAAGGCTTCTGTGGTGGAGAGGTTCAACAGGACATTCAAAGGCCGCATGTATAAATATTTCACCTATAAGAATACAAGGCGGTACATCGATGTTCTCCCGAAACTGGTGAGAGGTTACAATCGAGCCTATCATCGAAGTATAGAGA
>JAVTVY010022325.1:0-92869 GCA_036873755.1 Hanleya hanleyi
ACCCATATGAAATTGTTGAATAAGGACCCAGTCCATATGGAAATTGAAAGAACAGCGTCGATGTTGAAAACCTCGGGCATGAACTGGAAAGCGGCGTATGTCAGAGCAATAGCACAAAAGAAACATTTGTTCGAACGCATAATTAAACAACGTTAAAGCATTAAGAAAGGGTGTTAAAGTGTTGAGACGAGCGTTAAGGCGTAACGACTGGCGTTGACGGGCGTCACTGCATTTCGATGAATTGGTGTCAATTCCATGAAATCAGAGCTTCTGAGCTAATTCACCAGGGCGTTGAAGCGTTGAGCTAAGCGCTGATGGGCGTTACTGTCTATAAAAGCGAGCGTATTCCCAAAACACGCACAGTCGACGTTCAACCGTCAACATGGCTTATACTTGTTCTGAGTGTGAACGCACGTTCACCAGACATTACGATATGATGCGACACCAGAAAATATACATGGGACTGAAGACGCCGAGGAACCCGTTGAGGCAGATACTGATACAGAGATTGATGAGAGTGCATCGACTGATACCGAATCCAAGATGGCTGACAGTCTATCTACTGATATGGAGAGCTTGACCTCAGAGAATCAGCCTTCATCCCAGGAAAGTGAGGCAGAACCTACCTTCTGGGATCGTATTGTGACAGCAGCTATCAATACTTACGCTGCAGCGATTGAGGACGCCGGAGAGGATAATTACAACAGACGTACACCCAAATGCGCCCCCGCATCAGGAAAACAGCCATGGCGATCTATGAACAGTATACCTTACTACCGCTTGAAATGAAAGGGGACCCCACGCACAGGTCCATCATGAAGACCAAGCGTCACTTGGAAGAGGATATGGGCTTACCACCCACCGAGGCCCTGGAAAATGCGATCAGAATGCGCAAACAACTGTTTCAGGACATGCTGCCCGAAGAATATCCAGGCCTGTCCGACGATGATTAGAATAAACGGTTCAGAATGAACATGACCGAAGAAGGAACTCTCTGAAATGGCGACTTCTTATTGGACAAGAACACATCTAACGGACAGGAACGAATAGGACAGATGCAAATGGCGGTCTCTGATTGGACAAGAGTCTTTCTTGAATTGTAAACATACCCAACGCGGCTCCCCCAGCGTGGGTATGTTATGATGGAGGGGAAAATAAACTATATGAAAAAAAACTTGTTGTTGTTGTTGTTCCCTCATGTGTCATCCTTGCTGTTGTTGTTTTCTCTCTCTCTCCGGTCTATATCATGGCGTCAAAACGTCTAGCAGGACCCATACAAGGACCAGTTTTCGACACTAGGTGACCACATCCCGACGGAATGGCCAGTTTTCGACACCGGATGTGCCGCCATCTTGAACATACGTGCCGCCATCTTGGATATGGCCCGTAATGCACCGGGTCAAAATACTCGCTTCTGATTGGCTGAGAGCTCTGTGACGGATTTGAAATACTCGCTTCTGATTGGACGAGAGCTCCGCATTGCGTCTGCGCATGCTCGCTTCTGATTGGCTGAGAGCTCTGTGACGGATTTGAAATACTCGCTTCTGATTGGACGAGAGCTCCGCATTGCGTCTGCGCATGCGCAGAATGATATTCCTACCGCACCATCTCGACCCCAAATACCTTCATGTACTGCCCGCCCATATCCAGCCCATCAGATGCCCCTTCACGAATGCTTCACTTTGATACCTCACTCGACCATTGGACCATTAGGGGCTCCCCTAGCTCCAAAACGTCTATTTCCATACCCTTGGGTCACCACGCATGCGCAGAATGCCGATATTTCAACCCCACGCCCAGTCCATCAGATGCCCCTTCACATAAGCTTCACTTTGATACCTCACTCGACCCCATTGCACTCTTCCACTCACTGGCGGCCATCTTGTACCCACCTCCCACATGTCACTCACACTGGCGGCCATCTTGTACCCACCTCCCACATCTCACTCACACTCGCGGCCATCTTGTACCCACCTCCCACATCTCACTCACACTCGCGGCCATCTTGTACCCACCTCCCACATCATGACACTCGCGGCCATCTTGTACCCACCTCCCACATCTTGCACTCACTCACACTCGTCAGACCAGCAACATGCAGATAGATGTTCATGAGATAGATTAACAGCATTTCTACCTCAAGATGTGGCGGCCATCTTGTACCCACCTCCCACATCTTGCACTCACTCACACTCGCGGCCATCTTGTACCCACCTCCCACACATGACACTCGCGGCCATCTTGTACCCACCTCCCACACATCACGCATGCGCACACCGCCCCAATACCGCCCCACTTCCGCCACAAATCTGCGCAGAAACACCTGCGCACTCGTCAAAAGGGGCTCTGTAAATGGTAGATACTACTACTTACGTCTAATTTCAGGCATTATGGTGACTTCGTACTACACAGTTGACAAAATTGAACTGTCTTGTGTTTTAGTGGATCAGCTGTTTCCCATTTTGAGACTACATGTATGTGAATAATACCAAGCGCAAATTCTTAAATCTTTACAAATCAGTCGTGTACTGAAAGAGCTACCATCATCACAATAATTTAAAAAACAAGGATATTAGCTCAAAGTACATGTATTCGTTAAACCATAAAACACCATTCCATAAACAAATGGAAAACTATAGCTAGTAACAGAAGTTTTTACGGAATTTTGTTATACAAAATTGAATGCATGGAGTAAATATCAGATATCTGTATTGGTATCATAATCAAGCTATTATGGTTTGCTGTGAGGTTTGACATTATCCCCAATATTGGAAATTTCATTAATCTAAGACTGAGTATTAATATGGAACTTTACGGAGGTCCGCGCAGTTGGCATAAATTGTCAGCATGAAAAACAGTTTGTCTCTGACTGCTCTCATTCAAGATAAGAAAGGAAATATATTCTTGAAATTCTCATTCGAGGAAGATTTAAAATTTGCCTGCAATTATACGCCTGCACAACAGTCAAGCATATTTTTTTAAATTTCTATTCGCAAAATAGAGCATTGTCATATTTAGGAATTCCGTGACATTTAATCTTTGACCTCCAGCAGGGTGTTTCATCCCTCGCCATTCCTTCTTGTCTAATCCTGTCTTTTCCGCGCCATTCTGCCTGGTGTCAAACTTTCCTGAAACCTGTTTCCATTGTTGTTGAAATTGTAGTTTAAGGGCCGCTTCCCATTCGGATTTCGCGGCCCATCAACTCAATGTTTTATTTGAATTTCGCGGTACATTACTTGGTTTATCGAATATCTTTTTCAGCGCTAATTATATAAACAAATAAATTAATAAATAAATAGATAAATAATAAATAACAGTGAGAGATTAGTAGAAGATATTAATAGAAATAAATGAGAATCGCTATATGTACAAGTTCTTTGCTGTTTTTTTGGTTGTTATACTGGTGAATAAGAGTTCAATGTAATCGCGTGTATGATTCCTTTGTCTCGGTACCCCTTTGTACGCACAAAGCCGTCCAGAAAAAAACTGGGAGAACCGTGAGCGTCTTGAGGATTTTTCGAATCGACTTTCCTAATGGCGCTCATGGGAACAGGGTGGGTTCTTCCAGAAATCTGTGCCTGTAACAATTGCTTGGAGTGTTTATTGGGGCACAGGACGGCAGGTCTACGTCCTATATTGCGTGAGAGTCAAAGGAAAATGTTTGCATTGGGCAGTCGTTTCATCGGTGGCATCTCAGGTGTATTACGTCTGATCTGTGTTGTCTTCAGTGAGTATGGTTTCGATTGTCCGTGGTTGTGGTAGGCATCGTTCGATTTGGTTTGAATGTAGAAGCTGTACTTGTTTCCGTTGATTGATTGTGGTCGTTTTGGGACTCCACTGAAATGGTTAGGTCAGGGCGGTTCGTTCGGAGTTTGGAGGGTATTGGTCCTGTTGGTTGGTGGTCTTTGGTCGGTGGTAGGTGGTCGGCAGTCGGTGGTCGGGAATGTAGATGGCGATCATTTCTGGTTTTGTTGATGTTGAGTTACTGCTACTCCAAGGGCCCGCTTCATAGACCGGTAGAACAGTATCTGGCCTAAATGGTTGAGATGTACTCCATCTTTTAGTAAAATTTCATTTTGAGGTCGGATCAGGCCTCTGTGTCTCCAAAAAGTGGCCATATTATTGGTTTTTAGTAGGTTGTTGATGTTTTGAATTTTGGTATTATATGAATTGACCGAAATGTGCCGAGTTACCCTGTTTCCATCTTTATGTCACGATATTTATCCCACCTACAGGGTATCCGTGACCTGAGCTACTCGCTTGGGGGCGACTCAACGATCGGTCCGAGATATTTCTTGCCACTAGAAGGCCGTTAATATGTCGATCCAACATTCAACGTAATTTCCCTTATGTTTCCATGCACATGCTTTACTCACGTGGCGAGCTTCGCCCCTACATTTTCATAAAACAACTCAACGACAAATTCCAAATTATGACATTATTATTTCACCACATTCCTAATACCAATAAAGCAACTAAAATTAATAATTACTCCTATACCACAATTACATATAATTGTACAGCATGCAAAAGCCTAGCATATTTACCTGATGTCTTATTTTCCTATGACGGTTTCTCAAAACTTCTAGCCATTTCAGAACGGATTTTAGACTTCACGGGTTTAGATAACTTCTTCTTCGAACTGCGGCTTCCCAAATCCCCCCATTGTGTCTCCGCCAAGTCCCCCCAGATTTTTCTCGTCCCTTGGTATTTATATGGGGACCAAATGATCTATTTAATTATTCGTAGCATGTATCTATTTCTGATTGGAGGATGATGACCTAACTATCCAATAGTACTTCTTACTAAGTCCAAATAATTTATCTCAAAAGTTCATATATCTTAACCTGGCAGATCCCTGTTGACCTAGACTGTCTGGAGTGGGATGACTCACGGAAATCGATTCTGTTACCATGCCGAATGCTTTAATGCTGTATCACCTTAATAGAGTTCTTTCTCCTGTAGCTTATCCTCTGTGGGAAATAACTGAAACTCTATATTGGTTTGACTGGGTAATTTCGCCATTAGTATAGGCCTAGGCTGCATTCCGACTCGTATACCCATATACACCATACCAATAAACATTACTCTCAACGCCAAATTCTTTAACTGCATAAAAACTCTCTATCTATGTATTGCCATACATGTATCCGTGTAATCTTAATGTGACAAAGAGATCTGTTCTCGTCACCTGTCAATCTGCGCACCCGCTTTATTGTTCCTTGTTGTTGTCATCTGTTTGTGAGAGGCTTACTCGTTTAATGTCTACTTAACACTGGCTTCATTACCCTGCCTTATCTCATTGACCTGTCCAGTCCAGTCACTCTGTCTCATCAACACAATGTCTGTTTGAATCGCCTGTCTTGTTTGATTATCCTGTCTTTTCGCCTCATTCTGCCTCGTCTCTTGATACTGCCCGTCTGTATCTCAATGTCTCAATCCAACATCTTGTTTTCATTTGCGTACACTTCATCATACATAAGATTACTTGCGAATTGTGTGTCGCCATCATTGCGGAGCGATATCCGATACTTTACGGTATACTGTTCGGTCTTCATCCGGTGGAGCACAGACTCGAGAACTCTGATAAATTACAGGCTTTTCATACTTTTGAAATATATATTGTCTGGGCTTACAAAAGATACAGAAATGAATAACCTTCGCATACTGCAAGAGGTGATGTAGATCTGTAATTTTGAAGTAGGAAAGCACACGACTCGCAAATGGCGGGTTACGTAAGGGTTACGTGGGTAGAGTTTAGCGTATTGGCTGACGAGATCACGTGGTATTGATTTCGGGGAAATCCCTCATATAGTTGCCGAAAGTAGGCTGAAAATGGATACACACGATCCCAGGGTCAGTCTCATCGCGTGTATATGACCCAGATGATTACAGGTTGATCCTGGCTTGTCTCATCATCCTGCCTCATCCCATCACAATGTGTTTTTCGAATCCTCTCATATTGACTAATCATCTTGTAATGTCTCTTCATCCTGTCTCATTTGGGTCATTCTCTCCTGTCTCATCCTGTCTCGTCTCTTCATCCTGTCTCATCCTATCTCGTCTCTTCATCCTGCCTCATCCCATCACAATGTTTTTTCCGAATCCTCTCGTCTTGACTAATCATCCTGTAATGTCTCTTCATCCTGTGTCATTGGGTCATTCTCTCTTGTCTCATCCTCTCTCGTCTCTTCATCCTGTTTGTCTGGACTATCCTCTCTGTTTAGACTTCCCTGTCTGATCTCGTCCCGTCTTATCAAATAATCTGATCTTGTGTGCGCCCCCTGTCTCACCGCATCGCCATGTCTCTTTGAATTATCCTGTCTCCATTCAGTATCGTGTCTCACTTCATCACCCCCTCTATCCGGTTCATCCTGTTTTTTTTTTATTATCCTGCCTTGTCTCAACACCCTGTCTTGTGCTGTTTCCTCCCGTGTCTTTGTGCATTAGCTTTCTGGGTGAATTTCAAGCCACAGACTTCACACGCATAAGGCTTCCCTCCTGCATGAGCTTGCAGATGTCTCTTTAAATTCTCTTTAAACGTGAACGACTTTCCACAGTTATCACATACGTATGGTTTATCTGCCGCGTGAATTACCGCATGCTTTTTCAAGTCGGGGCGTCTTGCAAACTTTTTACCACATACTTCACATACGTGTGGTTTTAGTTTCGTATGAACAATCTCGTGAGATCTCAGAGAAAAACTTACTCGAAATCTCTTTCCACATGTCGAACACACGTGTGGCTTTTCCCCAGTGTGAATACGCATATGCGTTTTCAGATTGCATAGGAGCATGAAGTTTTTCCCGCAATAACTACATACATGGGGCTTCTCTCCAGTATGAACGAGGCCATGTTTGTTCAAGGAGTCCTTCATTCCAAAGGATTTTCCACATATGGGACACATGTGTAGTTTCAGCCCTGTAAGCACGATCACGTGCTTCTGTAAACTTACGTGCTGATTAAACGACTTTCCACATACCTCGCATGTGTATGGTGTTTCTCCGGAATGGATAAGCATGTGTCTCACCAAGTTCGCCTTGAGAGTAAATGCGTTGCCACACTCCGGACGGTGGTGTTGTTTTCCTCTCGTGTGAATAACCATATGTCTTATCAGTGTCGTTGATCTAGTGAATGGCTTTCCGCAGATATCACAGAAATGTCTCTTTTTGCCCAAGTTTTTTTCAATGATATGATTCACGCATGTTAACGTCGGCTCAGCAGTGAGACTAGAGATAGCCTGAACACCCCTACTACGGCTGTGTGTGCTGACTTCATACAATGTCACTGGAACAGGCGCTGGCATATCGGTACCGTCGTGGTCGCCTTCATGAACGTAGAGAGGCACAGGCAAAACTTCATCAAACCCAATACCAGTACTGACCATGCTGATAGGCACATGTGATCCTTTCCCATCACCGAAAGGAAATGAAATAGGCAATTGATGTAGATGGCTAGCAGCGAGGAATGGCACATGCGTCCTATCTTGGCCACCTGCAGGGGCAGGCATCATAACCATAGGTGGTTCATTATGTTCGTATTCACAGAAAGTGGTTTCATCTTTGATCTGCAATTAAAGCGGAATGTGAGAGCGATTAATCCAACAGCATCCATCCCGACAGCTATAGTCCGTCCGGTTAAATTACTCGTCTGCTTTGGAGATTATCAAAAATCAAGAGTAATCTCTGCATAAATTTTCTTTTCTGAAACGTGTATAACAAACTGACATCTACAAGCTGACCATCATTATTACTCCATGATACTGACAATATGCCTCGCTTGTAATAACGTTGTAATTATCTCCATATAAAACCCCAGTACTGTTGTTTGACATAGGAAGACGTTCAAAATCTATTCGTATTCTTTGGCACAAAGGTTAATAATACCATATGGTAATAGAGATGTGTGGGTTTTACCATTCGGCAATTTCACTGGGCATGCGATTGAGCGAAAAAACACGGACAGTCTGTACCTTATACGGCATCAATGGCCTTTGTCAACTACAACACGAATACACTATGACGTCTCCCTATGTAACTGAGCTCCGGAACATAAGACATCAGTACTGGAGTTTTATATGGAGAAAATTACAAAGTTATTTCAAGCGTGATATATTTTCAAGACCACGGAGTAATGGTACTCCACTTTTGTATAGTTGGATTCGTTATACACGCTACAAAAGCTTAACGGCTTTGCTGGCTTGGGCTACATGCAGCCTGGTTTTGTCCTGCGACAGAACATATCAGAAGACCGTCTCACACATGTTGTATAGCCAGACGTCAAGAAATGTCAAATGTGAATGGTGAAACTTGTCTCAATTTTCTAGCTATGGGATCTCGGATTTCACTAAAATTTTAACAAAGACCTCAGATCCCAGTGTCGTGAGATACTGGGGTAGTGTCAGTGACTTACCCTCTGCGTCGTCAGATGATTGTAGGCCCCTACAGTTCATCAGGCTCTTTCTTAATGCTAACTGAAGTATTGTCATCCATTCTCGCAGTAACAGATGGGGCATCCCCAATCACCAATGACACTCATATTGACCCTTGTTCAATGTCCTGTATCGGTACTTCTAACGCTGTCATTTCAATTCGTATACTCGAGTTGTATTTCCCATTACCTGTGGTTGGAGAAACATGCATGTTTATACGACTTGCACAATTAAAAATACAAGTTTACTGCAGGGCAGAAATACCTCAATCAGGACAGAAATATTTCAATCAGGGCAGAAATACCTCAATCAGGGCAGAAATACCTCAACCAGGACAGAAATACCTCAATCAGGACAGAAATACCTCAATCGGCCCGGCTATACTGAGACTGCTGATTTCTGACGAGAAACGGCACTCAAAATGGCGAGCTCCCTCGATTCGCCAAACAAACTTGACCGACTACGACCGGTACGTGAGTACTTTATACAAAATTTGAAGCTCAAAAGTGTCGAAATAATGCATTGTTGCATTGCTGCTTGTATGGCTATTGACTATTATAGTTTGCAGGCCGATGCATGTATCCGAGTGGATAAAATGATCGTCTTGCAGATATCTATGTTGTTGTTGCACTTGTGAACATAATATTTCGTAGTAGAATTTTATCAGTGGGGAAAATAGTTCAGTGACGTCACGAGCAAGTGTAGTAATTTATTTTCTCGCGCTACATGTATTATCCAATCAGCGTGTTTGAAAGTGTTATTCACCTAGGTGTATACGATAAATATGTCATGACTATATGTCCCTAATAACACCGCAGTTATGTGATAAAGATCTATATTCAAACTTTCTCATCCACAGGTATCCGGTTAAGTATTGGACCGTCTTAATGAGTTTAATATCGGGGCGCGAGAAATGAACATCGAACCCACTGAAGACCAACTGCTTTTGGTGTCGGCATAAGTGATGTCGGCTGTCACAACAACATTCAGGCTACTCACTTCCGTGTAATAAATACCGGTATTGTTTCTCGTTTTCAATAGTTTGTGTTATATGTCAATAAATTCCACGTATACCAGTATTTCTATCTAAACCACCACGGACTGGACTTGTCTGGTGATAACCGAAGTATTTCAACGAGACGGAAACAATTAATGGCTAAGGGACGTAAAACTCTCGGAGCGGTAGGAAAACGGAGGGGCATAGTGATTCCAATGGTAGCCATTCTAATTTCCTGCTCCATAAACTATATCCTGACTCAGTTGTATGTAGAGGGACAGCCATACCTCGCATGGTACATGTATAGTCGATTTTTTCCGTTGAGCATGGGGTACAACCTCCGGATCGGTGATTTTTACGTTGTGACTCCCCGCTAACGTCTGTTGGACACAAATCCATGGACGTAGAGGCCGTAACAGAGGTGACATCCAATAAAGATACGTCTGAAGTTGAGAGAGGATATCTGTGCTATTTTCTGTTTATACTTCTTTGAAACCTACACTCTCTTCCACATGGAACATTCTGAGTTGCGCCCCTGCAGTAAAAATACGTAACAAATGTTACATTCTGGTGACATCTAGTTGGCATGGAAACCAGGAACAAGAATAATAATTATTTATTTTTCTTTTCTACCCTACCAGTGTCACAAAATCTAGTGACATTTATTTATCTTAGTCTGACTTGTTTTCTTGTAATAATTGCAAATTAAAAGTATAGCCCACATTTCGTATAAACTGCAATGTTTGGCCCTGGGTACACACCAAAATAGCTAACTTGGGAGCTATAAAACAAGTAAATATTGCCATTAAATATTCGTTAAATGGAAAAAAAAAGTTGATGATCCAGTGAGATACTAAGGCACCATAGCATGTAATTTCTTTTAAATTGTTGGTGAAAACTATTCCTTATATACATGGGCAAAAGATATATCGAAATGATAGAATAAATCTGTTGTAAATTTTATAGTAATTTGCCTTAGAATTTGTGTAGAAAATTGGCCGTAATTTACTGTAAAATGTACCTTGACTAATGTGAATTTACAGTAAATAACTATGAAATTTAATTGAATAGTGTATTTCGCAATATTTAAAAGTAAATTACTGACATGCCCTAAAAATCTGCCTGTATATTACTGTAAAATGTTCAGCAAATGTTTGAAGTGTAAAACTGCATGTTTCGCTAATATTATTAATGGATTGCTGATCCATCATTCTTGGATCAATGATACAGTAAAGGAGTTTGCTCAATTGGAGCCAATCCGATTTGCACCGATCATGCCCATTCAGCTGTGATGATCCAGTTCAATTATCATATATGGGTGGATACATGTAAATGATCCAAAACTCAGTCAAAAATGTTCACCGTGAAATTCATATTTGACCCGTGTACGGGCCATGAGCGGTCAAACAAGCCTTTAGTCACGCCATCATTTATATTGAATCTGTGTACCGGCACAATCTATGTATTGGCTGGAAAACATTCAGCTGAATGAGTCAAATTTAATTTGTGTTGATTAATTGTTGTTGTTGTTGTTGTTGTTATATTATAAATCAGATGCCACTCTGTGATAGGAGTTACCACGCCCTCACTCTATATACACTATATCATGGCTGGAGTTCCTGGGTTTCAATTTAACAGGTTATTGCGCAGTCCGCAGTTCCAGGTCCATGACAGGTCACACTTTTATCATAAATCGACAAGGGTTCGATCTGTTGTGGCGAGCAATTCTCAACGAGTAGAAGAGACAAAGAAAGAAAGAGACCAGAAAGCCAAGTTGCATGCACGCATCTCACAGTCTCATGCCATGAACAGTGCGAATTATTAACCAAAAGAAGGAAATTCTAGTCGAAAAATGAATCAGTGATTTTGCTGAAGAGGTAAGACTAGCCGTGTTAGAATGAGAATTAATTGAAAAACGGAGGAACGGGTACAGTGCGTTTTTGTAACGTGGCCGAGTGCAACAGGAAATCACCTTCGTCCGTCTAAAACTGATCTACATGTAATTTCTTCTTCAGTCAGTACCTGGTTTAGCCTTGTGCTATTTGTATATTATTTAAAGAGAACTACATGTATACACTTATATCAGCAGAAATTGCTGTTTTGATACCATGACATCAAATCGAATGGAGATACATGGCAGGGATTCATAGAAGTCATTTTGTTTAGGACCGTTAATGGTCAAATTGAGTTTTTCACCCAGCAAATTGAGTATTTAGCGTGCTTTTAGGGGTGCAAATTGAGTTTAATAATACTTTTAGGACCAACTTTGCATTATATACCACATACATCTATAATTTAATCATGACTGTGATTTCATACAACTTTGTTCACCTGATCAATGTGTCCTGTTGGCTTTTTATGTTTGTATGGAATGCTGTTGAGCGAAGGCCATGGACCGATCAACAGGGCAATTGACAATAGTCAGAAGTTGTGGAAAATAACTTTGAAATCAAGTTTTCTAGACCTACTCAAATTTTTAACATTACGATATACAGATAAAGTGCCGTAAATAAATCAATTTATGGAGAAAAACCAGTGCCAGACAATGTTATACCATGAATCCATACCCCAGTCGGGTGGGTCATTGACAATGACAGCTGATATGGAACACCTCATCTATTGTTCTCTGTAACTGAACGAATTTATGGATAACAACTCAAGATGTTGATTAGCTGGTTACTAACAGCCGTTCCAACCAATTGCTCTCTGCTCTTGTTTAGCGAGAGTTGTCCGAGAGAATTTTATTTAGATCAGCAACTTGCCCTAACCTGTTAAAAAAATAACAACTTTATTCAAAGATCTGAAAAAAATCAAGATCTAAACTATCGAGGCAGAACAATTTATTCAATAAAGGAATCAACTCATAAAAAATGAAAATGAAATATTTAGATCGTCAAATGACAATGCTCTGCAGTGTTGTCTACACGTGTTGTTGTTGTTGTTGATCGATGCGTGTGAACTTTCATTTTCAAACAAATTCTCAATCCAGACTTCCAGTTAAGTTTTGAGTTGTCAGTAATAAACTTCAAGCAGTCAGTTTTAAGTATTAAGTCCCTCGTATCGACTGATACATCACCCGTCATTCAAAACGTAGATTTCCTTGATGATGAAAGCATCGGCTGTATCTCGCCAACTGGTATTGATTTCTTTTCTCGTAAGTCTCGCGAAAAAGTCTTTCGGGAACCCTTCGTAACCTCGCAACTAAGCAATTTCGAAGGGCACCCGAGCTAGATATTACAGTCATGCGCATAAAATGGCCGGTTGTTTAGCGCCGTGTCGAGCTGCGGTTTTCTCCGCCAACACGTGTAAATAAATATTGAACAGTAAGTTACGCAATTCTTATTCAGTTTTAATTAGCTCAAATTGAGTTTTTCGTCTCGGTTGAAATTCAGTTTCTCTAAATTATTGGTCACAACGGGTCACAAATTCAGTTTTTTCCCCCACAAATTGAGTTTCTCAAATTTTTTTTAGGACCGATAAACGGCCCTAAAAGGCGACTTCTATGAATCCCTGCATGGGCTCCTTTAGATCCCACCAAGGAAAAACAGACAAGATTTGATGGTTTGTGCTCTACTAATGGGAAATTTTCAAGCAGTTTTTAGCCACAGGGGTTGTGTTGTTTCACTGGACCTTATAAAGAAAACAAGAGTTTAATCCATCTT
Source organism: Hanleya hanleyi (assembly GCA_036873755.1). Taxonomy (NCBI): domain Eukaryota; kingdom Metazoa; phylum Mollusca; class Polyplacophora; order Lepidopleurida; family Hanleyidae; genus Hanleya; species Hanleya hanleyi. Next base: position 13,091 of record JAVTVY010022325.1, read on the forward strand.
CTGCGGGCAACAAGTTGTCTGGTTGAGATTACTATTTGGCCTGGATATATGTTTCATTCACTCCTTTATTGCGCAGTATAAACAAAATTACAAGTGAACACTATGTTTATTAAGGGGATTTTTGTCCGAAAATCTGATTAATCGAATTTTCCGACACCTTGTCAGTCTCTTGGCAATTTCTTTCCAATGGCATACATGAAGAGTATGGTCATGAAAATTCACTCACTTCTCAATTTCGACACGAAGATGATATTGAAAGAAGAAGAAGAGGAAGAAGAAGAAGAAGAAGAAGAAGAATAAGAAGAAGAAGAAGAAGAAGAAATATTCAATGAAAAGTGTTTTTGCTTTGACCGTATAGTGTAATGCTGAAAATTCGCATCCAATTGATTTAAAAGTGTCAAACAATAGTACTGGCCACTGTTTTCCAAATGTAGTACCTACAGGCGGAAATATTAACCAAACCGTTCTCAATGTTAGTTTTTTTTTAAATTTCATATTCCTTGATTTATCAGATATGATTTTATACTGGGCTAACATCACTTCGGTTGTATTGTTCAATTCGACGCTGCACTTGGGGTTCTTATACTGGGTTAAGCCCAATTGATATAGCTATTGACTAAAATTTCATACAAAATAAGTAGAAATCATTTCTTTTTCAACTCTTATTCAATATCTTCCTCGCATCGAGATCGACAAGTGGATGAATTTTCAGCACTCTGGCTATCTGGTCAAAGAAACGTCTCCAAGAATTGCTTTCTCTACAGATTGTAAGTATCCTCATCATCATCATCGTCGATAGATTAAATTGATCATTTGGAATGACCCTCATTGCCATCTTTTTCTTCATGTTCAAACAGCCCCTGTATCGAGCTATTTCATGAAGACGGGAAATGGAACATTTATCAATAAAAGTGGAACCTGATGATCAAGATACCGCTTCAATGATTCAGGATGAGTTTTTCAGCTATTCAAAAGGAAATCTGCCCACAAAAACACAGGGGAAGACCCGGTGCGAAATGAAAACTGAAATTGCCACCACCCTGACAGGAGCGATAAGCATGGAAGTCGAAACAACTATGACGAAAATGGAACTAGCTACCATGCTTGACGTGGCTGGACTTCCAAACAATGATTCTCATATTGAAACTAAACCATTTAAACAAGTAAGTTGTGATTTGACACTCTTTGGGCAATACAGAGATGTTTCAGAATCATTTTGCTTCAAGAAAAATATTGATAAGGTAGATGTACCGTATATATTTCAAATTACTCGAGAAAAGGCGATCAGAAATCTAACATTATTTTGTTGTTCTCAATACAGGTATGCCTTATTGCTAGAAAGTGAGTTAAAATGATTATTCGTAGTTATTTTATTATGTACACTCTTGAAACGAATGTGTTGTAGCTTACCCTGTAAATTGAGTGTCTGCTGTGAAGTCGATAAACGCCAAAATGTTGGAAATCTTCATCTGAAAAAAAATTCTAACGCAAAATATCTGGAGAGTTGCTTGTCAAGTGTCATGGTTGCCATGGTTGCTGGTTTTCAACGTTGAAACGATGAAAGTTACTCCCAAATACTTCAAGATCAACCATTGCTGATACATTAAGTGTTGTCTGTAACACTCCAGTTTTATCCCATAGGACGATTCCGGCGTTACGTGCGTGACATTCAGAGGACATTTTCAAGAGATTTCAGACAGCCATTTCTCCACGGTTGCCTCTACTCTGATTGCTGCCAGTCCTGTTTGTAGAAAGGGGTGAAGTCTAATAGTATATGTAGTCAGTTATTCTAACTTAGTTGATCTAATCAGCATTAAATACAGCGTGACGCACAAAATATAAAATGTAACACATAGTCTACTCATTCGAAAAAATCTGTGAATCCAGTTATCAAATATCACCCATTTTGCTAAAATACCCTCATATGGATGTTCAACTTCATCGTTCAAACAATATCTTAACTATCTTTATCAAAGAATTGACTGGACTAAATAAATGGTGCTGTTACGTGCGTGACGCATGTGAAAGTGCAGTGCAAATTTCTGGTGGTTCAAGCCAGTACCAGGAGAACTTGTCACAATAGATGAAGCTGAAGTTCACATGTCGAATGTCTTTGCAAACAAATTTGCAGTAATATACAGCATAGTGGAATTATAGTAAGACGTTCAAGAAGGCATGCTAAATTCATGTTTACCGCATAAATTCAGGGTAAAGTTTGTGTTTTGCAGTGCCTGGAGTGCCTTATATTCACAGTAAATTGACATATCTGTGTTCACATGATTTTGTAATATTCCAATCACCACATCAGATTCAATTTGTCTGTTACTTGGTCACATTGTCATACATGTTCAAATACACGTGCGAATTAGTAGAGAACATAGTTATCTCCAGTCCAGCTGGGATTCACTTTACATGACTATATCACAGTGGGGTCACTGCTTCAGTCGCATGATCAGGACCCTCTCAAGACACAAGCTGTGGACAAAATAGCAGCCTTTTGAAAATGGATGTCAAGACTTTCAATTGGCGGTCAGTGACACTTTTTTTTTTTTTATATTCATATATTTTTATTGCCATTAAATTGCCACATAATATATTCAAGTAGAATGACATACAATATGAACAAATCAAATATACATTGTTATTTGGCATTATTATAAAGATGATCACACACACACGCACGCACATACATACATATATACATATATTGCTATCATAACTCCTCACTCTCCAATGCAATATAACTTCATTGGAGTACTTTACAGGTTGACATAGTAGTACATATAGTATACATATATAGGCAAAACACAGATTTTACTATATACCAGTTCGGTGGGGGGGGGGGTAACAATAAGAGATAATTGGACATTTATATAATTATTTCTGTTAACCATTTTCATCAGAATCATTTTCTGCTTTGGTGACGGCATGGAGCCATGGTTCCCATAGAACGTTGAACTTCTGAAGATTTGACTTTTTCATCGAGATATATTTTTCTATGGAGTACCGCTGAGTTAGGATGTTTTGAATTGCCAAAATGGAAACAGACTGTCTTTCAAATTTAGATTTGTAAATATAGCGTTTAGTGATGAGTATAATGAGATTGAGTATTTTTGAAAAGTCTGTTGCCATAGTTTCTCCGAATATAATATTTGTTGCCGTCAATGCGATCGGCAAGTTTGTTGTGGTATGTAACCATGCCTCGATGTCCCGCCAAAGACGGCGGATCTTCTCGCAGTCTCAAAAGACGTGCTCTATAGTTTCTAGATGATCATTACAAAAGGAACATAAGTCATTATCTTGAATACCAATTTTTTTCAGATAGCAGTTTGTTGCCAGTATTCTGTTGTTAATACGAAATTGTAAGTATTGTAACACTGAGCAGCAGGTGGTTTTGAATGGGAGTTGATAAACCTCGTTCCATTTAATTTCCTGAAAAGTCATTATCGATTCCCATCTAACTTGTGAACTGGGTCTTGTAGACTTGGATATAAGAACATTATACATATCTTTACTACCTTTGCTTGATTTTGCAAGGATGTGTAGATTAAATGGAACATACGGTCGTACAGTAGTAATTTTTGTTTTTACATCGGTTATTAATCTTTTTTTCATTGATTTGATTGCCGAAATTACTCCATGGTATTCCAGAAAATTTGTTTTAATGTTATAAATATCGATAAATTCTTCCAGGGAGAAGTAGGGTTTGTTCTCTTTCTCAATATTGATAAGATCCATGACGCATTTCACACCTTTTTCATACCAGTGCCGGTAATACACCGGCGTGTTGTTCACCATAATATCATCGTTCTTCCATATGTTTACATTTGCTATTTCGTGTATATATGTGGGTTTATTTTTCTGTGTGACCTTGCTCCATGCGCTCAACACATCCCTCCAGAATACATTATTACATCTATTCATCAAAGTAGGCACAAAGTTGGTTCCGATGTCGCCCAGATGCTCAAGACCATAAATGGATAAATTTATTAATGGGACCCAATTACACGCTCCATAGAGTAGCTTTCGAATCCAGGACGACTTCAGAGCCAGCATGAAATTGTTAATGTCGACCATTTTCAGTCCACCATTTTCGTAATTTTGTATTAATTGGGATCGTTTGACTTTGTCAACTGTAGCGTTCCAAATAAAATGAAAGAACATTGTATTTAACTCTTTTATGGCCGAATCTGGGGGGTTTGGAATGGCCAAGAGCATATAATTGAGCTTGGAGATTATTAACGTCTTCAGGACAGTAATTTTTCCAATAGGGGTTAAAATTCGCTGGGACCATTGTCTTAAGGTACTCCGGATATTCTTCAAAATTGGTTCGTAATTTAGTAATACCATTTCAGCTAGATTGATTGAAAATTGTATACCAAGCAAGGTGAATTGTTCACATCCCCATTCTAGTTTCCATCTATGATGGAACACCTGTTTACTGAATTTTTTGGAGCCGATCCATATAGCTTTTGTTTTTGTTGTATTAAGTTTTAGTCCAGAGATTTCTGCGAATTGATCCAATAGTCTGAGATGATTTAGCAGATCCATCTAGTATAAACGCGGTGTCGCGGTCAGTGACACTTTGTTAAATAACCATGATAACCAGAATCCTCAGTAAGAAGGATGTAACGGTCTACTTTAGTGATCAGGTGTAGAAGCAAAGCTAAATGGAACATAGTTTTATTGACAAACTATGAAATATATCGATACAGTGAACATTACATGTGTCCTCTTATTATGAAAATGCAGTTTGACATTGCAGAGGATGATTACAAAATTTCCAAATCTTTAGAATTATTCTATGTCACTCACTTATCGCCAACAAGTTTCTGTCTATGGTTGCAAGAGAATATTGGGTGAAACATTAAGATAGGAACATGCTATGAGAATATGTTACCTACGAAGTTTTTATTTTTCAATTCATTGTGAGATTTCTTCCAAGAAATATAGAAAGGGATCGCCTCATGTCACACACGTAACGCACCTGTTACGTGCATGACGGATATAAAACATGTCTATTAAGTGGAATGTCCATAAAACTGAATTATATGTAGATGCGAAGTCAAAGTTAGAGGAAACAAATTTTGACCAACTCATACTTGAAACTAGCAGGAGGAAAAACAAAAATTACTTTTTTTCAACTGTATAAGTGTCACGCACGTAACACAGCTTTTCTATTGAGGCACAATACAAATTACTGAAGGAAATGTTGAAGCTGAGAAAAATAAGTAAAATATACTAATAATGACAAGAAAATTCTTTTCTTTGAATATGTCAAAATTTTGCACAAACTTCGCACAGTTCTAAAATTTCCCATGGACTCATGGACCCATGGGAATAACTATTCGTAACTGTGCTGGGAAATTATTAAATAGTATTTGAAACACTAGACTGGAGGATTATTTAATTGACAAGAATATAATACGAACAGAACAGGTGGGTTTCTCCAAAGGCAGGAGAACATCTGACCATATATTTGTCCTGAAGACATTGGTAGACCACTATAAGCAAGTCGAGCATAAACCTCTGTACACCTGTTTTATTGATTTTAAGAAGGCCTTTAACACAGTGTGGCACAAAGGTCAGTCTTTTCTTCAAACTTCAATCCATAGGTATAGGTGGACATTTTTATAGAATTATTAAAGATATGTATCAGGGTAATAAGCTGTGTGTCAGCATGGCGACCGCTCTCTCTGATATTTTTGACTCCTCAACAGGAGTTCGTCAAGGAGATAATTTAAGTCCTAAATTTTTAAACTCTTTATAAATGACTTGCCACTGATATTTGATGACTCTTGTGATGCAGTTAAGATCAATTCCACCTCAGTTAATTGCCTTTTATATGCAGATGATTTAGTTCTCCTGTCAGATAGTGAGACAGGCTTGCAGAATTCACTTGACAAGCTACTTATCGGTTGTAATAGATGGAACTTACATGTTAACGTTTCAAAGACCAAATGTATGATATTTAATAGCCGTAAGAGCACTACCCCATATGCATTTTCTCTGGGTGATATTCAAATTGAATCTGTGAAGTCCTATACATATTTAGGAATTACTCTCAGCACATGTGGTACATAGAAACTAGCAAAAGAACAGCTTAATTCAACAGCATCTAACGCATCTTTCAAACTCCGGAGATGCTTTTCAAATACCCTGCCTAGTATCACTGCCTCGTTACATATTTTTGATCACACTGTCAAACCAGTCCTACTTTATTGTTCTGAGATCTGGGGTACTATACCATCCTCTAATTTACCAAGTGATAAATTTTGGGGTAATTTAATCAAAAGTGGTATAATGGAAAGACTAAATTAAAGATACTGCAAATATCTACTAGGGGTTAACAGGAGATGAAGTAACTGCACTGTTCTGGGGGAGCTGGAGAGGTATCCACTGATACTGGAAGTAATTTCTACAATATTGAAATACTGGCATCGCTTAGCTGAGATGCCAGATAACACATTAGCAAGACATGCTTATATGTCAATAAACATGGATTCCCAAGGTAAAAATACCTGGATATCTGGTATAAAGAGTATATTATCTTTTGTTCAGCTAGAATATTTGTACAGCCAGGTGCAACATATGTCCATTGGTCAAATTTTGTCTGAGGTTATGACAAAATTGCGCGTTTCATTTCGTAGTTGGTGGCTCCATGAGCTATGGAATGACTGTCGCTCGGACCCAAATACTGGCAATAAGCTCCGTACGTATAGAACGTTTAAATACAAATTTGACACCGAGCCCTATTTGTCTACCCTTAATAGTCGTCATAGATCTGGATTATGCAAATTGAGAACAAGCTGCCATCAACTACAAATAGAAAAAGGTAGATATAACAAGACAAGTTGAATTGAATTGAATTGATAAAAGAATCTCTCTAATTTGTGGCTCGGATAAAGTGGAAGACGAATTTCACTTTTTGATGGACTGTAATGCATATACCGCATTGAGAAATACGCTTTTCTCCTCTGTCAATTTATTAAACAAGAATTTTCCTGCACTTAGTCTCCGTAACAAATTTGTATGGTTACTTTCATGTGAAGATCCAGAAATCCTAAAACCTTTGGGTAAATATGTCCATGAATTTGTATCACTGTGCGGGACAAAATATTAGAACCACTAACAGGGTAATATATAGTAAGTAAAGGCGGCGAAACTGCCTATATCTACATAAATATACCGAAGACCTCCTGTCCTTGCAGGTTTACAGTAACATCGCCCTGTCACTGTATATATGTTGCACTGGTTTCTGGTTAATTGCTTACTCATTAGACATGTTGGGCCTGTAGTTTTACTACTGGTTCCTGGTAGTGATTTATTATAATGGTATTTTTCTAATCGACGAATCATTCGACATTACATCCGTCGAAAACGTTGGGGTTACGCCCCTCATTATTCTTGTGATTTTATCTGCTCCAAGAGGGCACTGTGATCAGCCTTGAACAAAAGTCTGAAAGTCTTTGAATCAGATAGTATAAACACCTATGTGAAAAAAGTTCACAAAGACAGCATGTTACCACACATATAAAATGTTCATGCCTTAGGCTCATAATTGTTGGAATCGTCCCGTACATGCATCTTTTGAGATGTAGGATGCCACATGTATGAGATGATTCGTCACCATGATCACCAGGAAGATCATGTGAACAAAGGAGTCGATAGGGTAGCATAAACGGTAAGCTTAGGTGTAAAGTATTTGAACACCTAAGTTGTAACACTTACTGAACGCGTAATGGTTTTCAAATTATTAACTTCTATGTTTAATTTTGAACTTGATCATTCAAACCTTTAACGCAGGTATTCAAATGCAGAAGCTATTCCATTGATAAGTCATATCGCTAATACATGTAGTTATTCCATAGGATGAAATATCTAGCCTAATTTCTCGAAATACAGTTCGGATAAACACTTTTTCTACGTGGAAACCTGTGCAATTCTTGTAATTTGAAGTAATATTTATTTAATTTGTGAACAAAATAGGCGTTGAAATAAGCCTTGTGGGAGTTTTTCGTACACTGTAAACTCAAGCTTTAGCTTATTGAACGCCTGAATTGTAACACTTATTGAACGCGTAATTGTATTCAAATTATTATCTTCCATGTTCAGTTTTGAATTTTAGCATTCAAACCATTAATGCATTATTGAACAATTTTAAGTTGTGAACACTTACATTAGAGCTTAGAATGCTATTGTTCAAACTTTCAATACGTGTGTTAAAGTTGTTCAATAATGCATTCTGGGTTTGAATACTTGCGTTAATGGTTTGAATGTTAACGTTCAAAATTGAACATGAAGTTAACAATTTGAACATGAAAGTTAACAATTCGATCAAAAGTATGCATTCAACAAGTGTTACAATTTAGGTGAACGATAAATTAACACCTAAGTCTACAGTGTATAAAAATTTCCTCAAGGTTTATTTCCACAGCACGTGTTTTGACAGCGAAAATAACAGCTGAAAAATAGCCCTCATGTTGTTCAATGCTGCAGTACTCACAACACGGGTTAGTTGCGGTGACATCAGAATGACATTCTTAGCACGCGACACTTAGTAGAACCCTGGCTATTTCGACACGTTATTCTCTCCATGCGCCACGTTGCCAGCTTTGTAACATCTGCACAAGTCCAGGTTATCCCTAAATCCTCGCAGAGGGTTTACCGGGACGTTTTCAGTGATTCGGTTACGTTCTTGAGTCATTGCGTCTATTACACAATCTCGTACATTTCATCCCAAGCGGATGTTTTTAATTAGCCCGTCGGTGTCTGACGCATGTGGTTTTCGCTTTGACAACCGATGCTGATTTCAGCCTAACTTCAAAGGCAGTCAGTCTGGCCGGCGATGAAATCAAACCAGTCCTAACACAAACCTCGCTGTGGATTGGCCTGATGAGCTACCTCAGGGCACTTACTGATTGGTTCGGTTTAGTGTTAACCCCTCGGGTTATTTATATCCAGAATTGCTAATGATACCTAACCAAGCCAGCGTATCGATCGTAACCTATCGATTGATACACTGGCTCGCGAGGATAGCTTTGTAAATGGGCCAATACGGCGTTAGTAAAGTAAGAAAATAATGTTTGTGACTTCACATAATCAGCTGTTTTTTGTTCAAAGAAAATGCTCACGTTTGATTTTTTTAGCGCTCACTGTCTAAAGTGATATAAAACAGTTTTAAATCGGCCTTTTGTCTGTTTTTGACTTCCATTTTAGGATGGATTTGTTTGTGTAGTCTAAAATATGACACCTTGAATCAAAACGATTCTAATGTTTTCAAAGTCGCCGATATCAGCCGTGCTATTACATCGAAATATTATTTTGGTTTATATTTAGGTGTCATATTTTGCATACATGTATATGTTTTTTTGCGACTTTTCGGTCTGAGCTTTAATGATTTCTGACTGATATGTCTGAGGATATCTTATTATTGGTTGGTTCCTTGTTTTAGGATAATTCAGACAACTATGCAGCGACTGACAAGATGACCATGGGACCAGACAAACCCTATCCAGTGACCTTGTACCAGGTTGATCACAAATTGAGGAACAATACTGAGATAAACATCCCACATATTCGGGAATCAACTACTGAACATTCTGAAACAAAGAGAGACATCGTAGAATTCAGGGAAGTCTCACGCAAGTCACCGTCAGCACTTGTTAAATTACACTCACATGGAACTGGTAACAAAACAAAATGGGCGTATTGCTGTGGGCACCTAAAACAGCATGGAAATACTCATACTGATGAAAAGCTAGTCAAATGTCCACTGTGCCTATTCACCTGTAAACAGAGTGAAAACCTAAGGCAACATGGAAGAAGTCACACTAGTGAAAACCCGTTTAAATGCTCACGGTGTCCGTATAGATGTAGAAGAAATGGAAACCTAAAACGACATGAACGCTCCCATGAAAAGCCATTCAAATGCTCAATATGCCCATATAGCACTATATGGAAAGAAAGCTTAAAGCGGCATGAAATAACTCATACCAGTGAAAAGCCATTCAAATGTCCACTGTGCTCATTCAGCTGTAAACAGAGTGAAAACCTAAGGCGACATGAAAAAACTCACACTGGTGAAAAACCGTTTAAATGCTCACGGTGCCCGTATAGATGTAGAAGAAGTGGGAACCTGAAACGACATGAACGCTCCCATACTGCTGAGAAGCCATTCAACCCTCCACGGTGCACATTCAGCTGTAATCAGAGTGGAAACCTAAGGCAACATGAAATAACTCATACTGGTGAAAAGCCATTCAAATGCTCAATATGCCCATATAGCACTATACGGAAAGAAAACTTAAAGCGGCATGAAATAACTCATACCAGTGAAAAGCCATTCAAATGTCCACTGTGCTCATTCAGCTGTAAACAGAGTGGAAACCTAAGGAAACATGAAATGACTCATACTGGTGAAAAGCCATTCAAATGCTCAATATGCCCATATAGCACTATGAGGAAAGAAAGCTTAAAGAGGCATGAAAGAACTCATACCAGTGAAAAGCCATATAAATGTCCACTGTGCCCATTCAGCTGTACACAGAGTGGAAACCTTAGGCAGCATGAAATGACTCATACTGGTGAAAAGCGATTCAAATGCTCAATATGCCCATATAGCACTATAAGAAATAGAAGCTTAAAGCAGCATGAAATAACTCATACAAGTGAAAAGCCGTTCAAATGCTCAACATGCCCATATAGCAGTATAACAGATGGAAACCAGAAACGACATGAACGCTCTCATACTGGTGAGATTCCCAATATGCTCATGTAGCAGTATAACGAAGATGCATGAACTAACTCATACTGGTGAAAAGCCATTCAAATGCTCAATATGCCCATATAGCAGTATAACAGATGGAAACCTAAAGCAGCATGAAATGACTCACACTGGTGAAAAGCCATTCAAATGTCAAATATGTCCTTATAGCAGTACACTTAGTAGAATCCTGAAGGAGCATGATGAAACTGATACTGGTAAAAAGCTATACAAATGTTCATCGTTACCAGGAGGAAAACCCTCAAGAGACATGAAATAACTCACACAAAAGGCGATCATTACTCATGCAAGACCAAGTTGAAATAAGAAAATGACTCGTTTAGTTTCGCCTTTAGAAGTACGGAGAGAGATTGTTAGGGAGGGGTGGGGGCATAGAATGTCTCATCTCTGAAAATTATAAAGTTTTTGGTTCAGTAAAATAAAAATATAAAAAATACGAATTAAAATAATAACATGAAAGGAGAGTATTCCACTAAGTTGGTCAGTATGGCTCTACCCCAAGGATTCTAGGGGTGCTCTAGTGTAAAAATCTAATGATAAGGATTTCTGTACATCAAAAATTGTCAGCTTTCAGTGGATGAATACGAAACTTGGTACACATGTACACAGGATATCCCTGCGCTATTTCTAATATGAAGTATTATTCTTTGTATATCTGTAATTCTAGAAGTCTCACCCAAGTCAGCACTTCTTGAATTACACCCATATCAAAGTGGCAACAAAGCAAAAGGAGTATATTGCTGTGTAAGCAGCTGTTGTGTAAAGATTCACGAAACAATGCATACTGGAGTTATACCATACAAATGCTCATATTGTCAATATAGCTTTAACCACGTGGATTCGTAAAGCGTCATAAAATATGCCCTTATAGCCGTATAACAAATGGAAGCCTAAAGCCGCATGAAATAACTCCTACTGGCGAAAAGTCATCCCAGTGCTTAATATCCCCTTATTGCAGCAAAGAAATGGAAGCCTGAAGGAACATGAAAGAATTCATACTGGTGAAAAGCCATACAAATGTCCACTGTGCTTCCTTAGCTATGCAACGCGATGGCCTCTGAAGGAGCTTGAATGAACTCATGCTAGTGAAATGCCCTCCAAATACTCACAGTGCCCTTATTGCTATGCAATAATTGGAAACCTGAAACGACATGAACGCTCTCCTACTGATGGAAAGTCATTCAAATGCATGTATGTCATTATATCGCAATGCAAGAAATGGAAGCCTCTAGGAGCATGAACAAAGTCATACTGGTAAAAACAAACACAAATTTTCACTGTGCCCAGAAATGTTTACTTCCATGAAAGCACGAAGAACCATGAAAGATTCCACTTGCATGGGGGTCAGTGCACATGAAAGAAAAGGTTGAGAACAGAAACTGATAAATCGTGTGTCTACATATACGTACACCTGTATAAGTGTCCGTTTCTCTGCAGGTGAACCTGTTTGTTGACAAACATTCAACGCAGATGCCACCCACATTTATATGTACCCATTAAATAGTATATGCTTCTGCAAAAACGTTCCATACAGAGTAATTTGTCAATTGCTAGCGTTTTACACGATGGAATTGCGATCGTAACAATGGATTGCTTATAATAACCAAAACCAGGCAAGTACTTCTGTAGCACGGATGATATGTTCTATAGGACTCCGAGGTATCGATTAGGGAAAGTAATAATTTGTTCGCCACGATCGCGAATTCCGAGTCTAGCATGATCGCATATTCACTGTGCTATATTCACTATATTCACTTCGCATATTCACAAAATAATGTTCGCTGTTCAGCATATTTTGCCTGTTTACCTTGTCATGGTAGTATGTTTTTGCAGAATGCTAGAATAAAATACAGCCTATTTGTTCACACAAGTTTTGGTGATATTTGTGTAAAAACGACAGCTGAAAAATAGCCCTTATGTTACGCAGTGCTGCAGTACTCACAGAATGTGTCAGTTGCGGCGCCGTCAGAACGACATTCTTTGCACGCGACACATACTAGACCCCTGGCCGTTTCGGCGCGTTTTTCTCTCCTCAAGTCGTCATATCGCCTGTTATGTAAATGCACGAATACGGCGTTAGTAAAGGCAAAACTTATTTTTTGTAACTTTGCATAATAAGTTATGTTTGCTCAAAGAAAATAACCAAGTTTGATTTTGTTACCGCTCACAGTTTAAAGTGACACAACACAGATTGGAGGGATTTTGAAATTGAGCATTTGTCTGTTTTTGAACTTTCGCATACATTTTAGGATGGATTTGTTTATGTAGTCTAAGATATGACACCTTGAACAAAAGTGAATCTGATTTCAAATTCGCCATATCTGCCTTGCTATTACATCGAAATTTTATTTTGGTTATTTATGTGTCATATTTTACACAAAAAACTCCATTCTATGATGTCTAAGAAAAAGAAGAAGTAAAAAAAAAACAGACGAAAACACGATTTTAGAAGTTAGTCGAAGCTGTTTTCGTTATCTTTGGGTCTGATCTTTAACAATATCTAACTGATATGTCTGAGAATATCTGGTTATTGGTTGGTTCCTTACATTAGAAGAATTCGGACAACTATACAGCGGCTGACAAAATGACCATGGGACCAGACAGACCTTATCCGGTGACCTTGTACCAGATTGATCACAAATTGAGGAGCAATGCTGCTATAAACATTGCACATATTCGGGAATCAGCTACCGGTCATTCTGAAACAAAGAGAGACGTCGTAGAATCCAGAGGAGTCTCACCCCAATTCACTGTCAGCACTTGTTAAATTACACCAACATAAAGCAAAAGGATCATATTGCTGTGGGCAGCTAAAGCAGCATGAAATATCTCATACAGGTGAAAAGCCATTCAAATGTTCACTGTGCCCATTCAGCTGCCCATTCAGCTATAAACAGAGTGGACACCTAAGGCAACATGAAAGAACTCATAGTGGTGAAAAGCAATTCAAATCTCCACTGTGCCCATTCAGCTGTCAACAGAGTGGAAGTCTAAAGCAGCATGAAAGAAGTCATACTGGTGACACGCCATTCAAATGTTCACTGTCCTTTCAGCTGTAACCAGAGTGGAAACCTAAGGCAACATGAAAGAAATCATACTGGTGAAAAGCCATTCAAATGCTCGATATGCCCATATAGCTCTATAACAAGTGGGTGCCTAAAGAATCATGAAAGAACTCATAGTTGTGAAAAACCCTATAAATGTTCACAGTGCCCATTCAGCTGTAAACATAGTGGAAATCTAAGGCAACATGAAAAAACTCATACTGGTGAAAGGCCATTCAAATGCTCGATATGCCCATATAGCACTATAACAAAAAAAAATGCTTAAAGAAGCATTAAATAACTCATACTGATGAAAAGCCATTCATATGTCCACTGTGCTCATTCAGCTGTAAACAGAGTAGAATCCTAAGGCAACATGAAAAAAATCACACTGCTAAAAAGCCATTCGAATGCTCAATATGCACATATAGCAGTATAACGAGTGAATGCCAAAAGAAGCACGAAATAACTCATAGGGATGAAAAACCATATAAATGTTCACTCTGTCCATTCAGCTGCAAAACAAAGCGGAAACCTACGGCAACATGAAACAATACATACTTGTGAAAAGCCATATAAATGTCCGCTGTGCCCATTCAGCTGTAAACGGAGTACAAACCTAAGGCAACATGAAAAAAAATCATACTGGTGAAAAGCCACTCAAATGCTCAAATATGCCCATATAGCAAAATAACAGGTGGAAACCTAAAGCAGCATGAAATGACTCACACTGGTGAAAAGCCATTCAAATGTCAAATATGTCCTTATAGCAGTACACTTAGTAGAATCCTGAAGGAGCATGATGAAACTGATACTGGTAAAAAGCTATACAAATGTTCATCGTTACCAGGAGGAAAACCCTCAAGAGATGAAATAACTCACACAAAAGGCGATCATTACTCATGCAAGATCAAGTTGAAATAAGAAAATGACTCGTTTTGTTTCGCCTTTAGAAGTACGGAGAGAGATTGTTAGGGAGGGGTGGGGGCATAGAATGTCTCATCTCTGAAAATTATAAAGTTTTTGGTTCAGTAAAATAAAAATATAAAAAATACGAATTAAAATAATAATATGAAAGGAGAGTATTCCACTAAGTTGGTCAGTATGGCACTACCCCAAGGATTCTAAGGGTGCTCTAGTGTAAAAATCTAATGATAAGGATTTCTGTACATCAAAAATTTAGTAATGCTGAAAATTCGCCCACTTGTAATTCGCGATACGAGCAAGATATTGAAAGAAAAAAACCCCATTATAATCAATGAAATGTCCATCGAGCTTAACCCAGTTGAGTATTAGAGCCCAAATTTCGCATCAAATTGATTTACAAGTGTCAAACAATAGTACTTGTTCATTATTTTCCAAATGTAGCATACAGGTGAAAAGATTAACCAAATCATTCTCAATATTAATTTATTTTATTTCATATTCTATGATTTATCACATGGATTTGACTTTAAAGGCTACTGGCCTAATATCACTTCGGTTGTATTGTTCAGTTTAACGCTGTATTTGGGGTTCTTATACTGGGATTACATTGCATGGAGCCCGTATTACATCCCCATTGACTCAAATTTTATGGAAGTTAAATACATATATATATATATGTATATTTCTCACGTGTTTCTTATTTCAATATCTTCCTCATATCAAAATTGACAAGTGGGAGAATTTTCAACACTATGCTATCTGGCCAAAGGAACGTCAACACGACTTGTCAAGATTTTGAATGACCCTCGTTGTCATCTATTTCTTTATCCAGTTCCAGTTTTCCTTGTATGAAGACGTGAAATGGAAGATTTAACAATAAAAGTGGAACCTGATGAACAAGATACCGCTTCAATGATACAGGATGAGATTTTCAGATATTCAAAAGAAAATCTGCCCACAAAAACAGAGGCAGAGAGCCAGTGCGAAATGAAAACTGAAATTGCCGCCATCCTGACAGGGGCGATAAGCATGGAAGTCGAAACAGCTATGACGAAAATGGAACTAGCTACCATGCTTGACGTGGCTAGACTTTCAGCCAATGATTCTCATATAGAAACTAAACCTTTTAATCAAGTAAGTTTTGATTCGACATACTTCCTGGGAATTATATATATATTTCAGAATCATTTTTCTTCAGGAGAAATATTGTTAAGATAGATGTATATATATTATCTCGCCTCACGAAGTAAAGGGGAGATATTGTGAGGGGGGGGGAGAGGATGTCGTCGTCGGTGTCGGTGTCCCCTGCCTGGGAATGATAAGGTTTTTGGTTTAGCAAGTTAAAAAAAAATCTAGAAAAATTAGAAAAAATATTTTAAAAATATGGGGGGTGGGTATGCCACCTGGGGGTACTACCCCTGGGGTGCTCCAAATTTAAAATCCCTATGAATGAGTTTTGCGTTTAGCTGAAGTGCACATGTACATCTGAACTTAGAAAGTTTGTTGCAGTTGTCCTCTGTCTTTGGATGATTAAGAAACTTGGTACACATGTTTCTTATGATTAGAGGATGTACCTGTGCTATTTTTGGGAAGAAATATTAATTTTTCTCCAATTTATGCCAAATGAATGAGTTTTCTGTTTAGGTAAATCGTACATGTAGGCCTCTACATGTATACATATGCATGTGCATGGTAAGTTTGTTGCAGTTGTCAGCTCTCATTGGATGATTATGAAACTTGGTACACATGTTTCTTATGATTAGAGGATGTACCTGTCCTATTTTTGGGAAGAAATATTAATTTTTCTTCAAATTATGGCAAATGAATGAGTTTTCTGTTTAGGTAAATTGTACATGTAGGCCTCCACATGTATACATATACATGTACATGGTAAGTTTGTTGCAGTTGTCAGCTCTCATTGGATGATTATGAAACTTGGTACACATGTTTATTATGATTAGAGGATGTACCTGTGCTATTTTTGTGAAGAAATATTAATTTTTCTCCCAATTATGGCAAATGAATGAGTTTTCTGTTTAGGTAAATTGTACATGTAGGCCTCTATATGTATATGCTGCATTTGTCAGCTCTCATTGGATGATTACAAAACTTGGTACACATGTTTCTTATGATTAGAGAATGTACCTGTGCTATTTTTGAGATGAAATATTAATATTCCTCCAAATTATGGCAAATGATAGAGTTTTGCGTTTAGTTGGAGTGCACATGTACATCTGTACACCAAAGTTTCCTGCAGTTGTCAGCTGTCATTGTACGATTATGAAACTTGGTATACATGTTTCTTGTGATTAGAAGATATTCCTGTGCTATTTAGGAGATGAAATATTAATTTTTGTTAAAATTTTTAGGGTTTTGTCTTAATCTGCCAATAATAATGTACATGTATATACATGTACAGCTGCACATGGAAAGTTTTCTGAACCTGTCGGCTTTCATTGGATGAGTTTGACACTTGCTACCCAAGTTCAATGTGATTCGACGATGTGCATGTGCTATTTAAGAAATATGATCTTAAATATGAAATTTTTCCCTAATTATTGCAGTTTAGACTTTGTACTTTTCCATTGATAAGGTTATTGTTGAGCAAAAATTTACATGTAGATTTGTGCATGGAAAGTTTTTTGAACCTTTTCGTGGGATGATTATAAAACTTGGTGGACATATTTCATGTTTTCCTAGGTCACAGCTCTCCCGCAGTAATCCCACACGGGACTGACCTATCCAGCAGTAATCCCAACTGGCATTGGCCTACCCAGTAGTAATGCCACTCGGACTGACCTAGCCAGCAGTAATTCCAAACGGAACTCATCTATCCAGCAGTAATCCCAGGCCGAACCGGTCTATCCAGCAGTAATCTCACTTGGGACTGGCCTATCCAGCAGTAATCTCACACAGGATTGACCTATCCAGCTGTAATCCCAATGGCACTGGCCTATCCAGCAGTAATGCCACACAGGACTGACCTATCCAGCAGTAATCTCAGACTGGACTGGCCTATCCTGCAGTAATCTCACATGGAACTGGCCTATCCAGCAGTAATTCCACACGGTAC
Organism: Hanleya hanleyi; assembly: GCA_036873755.1. Taxonomy (NCBI): domain Eukaryota; kingdom Metazoa; phylum Mollusca; class Polyplacophora; order Lepidopleurida; family Hanleyidae; genus Hanleya; species Hanleya hanleyi. Next base: position 30,921 of record JAVTVY010022325.1, read on the forward strand.
CGGCCTATGCAGCAGTAATCTCTCATGGGACTGACCTATCCAGAAGTAATATGATACTGGACTGCAATATGCAGCAGTAATCCCACATGGCACCTTCCTATCCAGCCATGATTCTACATGGGACTGACCTATTCCGCTGTAATCCCACACAGGTTTATCCTTTCCAGCAGTAATCCCACACGCGACTGGCCTCCTTGGCAGGATTGCCGTATACAGCAGTAATCCCACACTGGACTACCTATGCAGCAGTAATCCCACACGGGACTGTCCTATCCAGCATTAATCCCATACGAGACTCATAAACAGAGTGAAAGCCTAAGGCAACATGGAAAAATTCACACTAGTGAAAGGCCATACAAATGCTCAATATGCTCATATAGCTGTGTAACGAGTGGATGCCTAAAGAAGCACGAAAGAACTCATAGCGATGAAAAACCGTATAAATTTTCACAGTGCCCATTCAGCTGTAAACATAGTGGAAACCTAAGGCAACATGAAAAATCTCATGCTGTTGAAAGGCCATTCAAATGCTCGATATGCCCATACAGCAGTATTGCAAAAAAAGCTTAAAGAAGCATAAAATAACTCATACTGATGAAAAGCCATTCATATTTTCACTGTGCCCATTCAGCTGTAAACAGAGAAGACTCCTAAGGCAACATGAAAAAACTCATACTGGTGAAAAGTCAGTCAAATGCTCAATATGTCCATATAGCAGTATAAGAAGTGGATGCCTGAAGAAGCATGAAAGAACTCATAGTGCGGAAAAACCATATGAATGTCCACTTTGCCCATTCAGCTGTAAACAGAGTGGAAGCCTAAGACAACATGAAAAAATTCACACTAGTGAAAGGCCATTCAAATGCTCGATATGCTCATATAGCAGCGTAACGAGCGAATACCTAAAGAAGCACGGAAGAACTCATAGCGATGAAAAACCGTGTAAATGTTCACTCTGCCCATTCAGCTGTAAACGTAGCGGAAACCTAAGCCAACATGAAAAAGTTCATACTTCTGAAAAGCCATATAAATGTCCGCTGTGCCCATTCCGCTGTAAACGCAGTCAAAACCTAAGGCAACATGAAAAAAATCATACTGGTGAAAAGCCATTCAAATCCTCAAATATGCCCATATAGCAGTATAACAGGAAAAAGCTTAAAGCATCATGAAATAACGCATACTGATGAAAAGCCATTCAATTGTCCATTGTGCACATTCAGCTGTAAACAGAGTATAATCCTAATAATGCTCGTATGTCAATATCTAATGATAAGGTTTTTGTCCAGCAGAAATGAACATGTAGGTCTACACCTGTACAGGTTGCTGCAATTGTCGGCTTTCAATGGAGGATTATGAAACTTGGTACAAATATTTTATAAGATTGGAGGATATACCTGTGCTATTTATAATGTGAAGCATTATTTTTGTACGTCCTTGCAAGTGTAATTCCAGAAGTCTCACCCGAGTCACCGTCAGCACTTGTTAAATTACACCCACACGAAAGTGGCAACAAAGCAAAACTGGCATATTGCTTGGGAAACGGATGTTGTATAAAGATTCACGAAAGAATGCACACTGGAGATACATCATACAAATGCTCATATTGTCTCTCTAGCGCTAAATCACGTAGACACCTAAAGTGTCATGAAAGAACTCCTACTGGTGAAGAGCCATATAAATGTCCACTGTGTCCATTCATCTGTAAACAGAGTGGACACCTAAGTCAACATGAAAGAAATCATTATTCCTTAATGTTGTTAATGAGCATGCGCCATTGAAGGAACGTAGGATACGCGCACATGTCGAGAACTGGATCACAGCTGACCTTCTGTCTGAAATACACACACGTGACTACCTTCATAATAAAGCCATCAAGTCTAAACTGGAAAATGACTGGAAAATTTACCGAGCCCAAAGAAATGGAGTACTCGGACTCATCCGCAAAACTAAAACTGAATTCGTGTCCGAAAATGTTGAGGAAAACAAAGACAATCCCAAGGAACTGTGGAAATTCTTGAAGGGCTTTTTACCCAAACAAACAAAAGTTTCTCCGGACTTTGTTGTTGTGAACGGAGAAACTATAACTGAAAATCTGAACATTGGAAACTGTTTTAATGAGTATTTTACCTCAATAGGAAGTGAGATAGGCAAAAACTTCGATAACTCTCTTCCTCCAATGAAGAACCGAGTGCCAAACGATACGAACATTGAAATTTCTCCAATTACAGAACAATTTGTAGCCGCCCAGATAAACGACATGTCTGCCGGTAAAGCACAGGGTCTGGATGGTATCTCAATAGCACTTTTAAAGAAATCTGTAAAACATATCAGTAAACCTTTAGCATTTATTTTTAACTTATCCCTGTCAACGGGTATATTTGTTGATGACTGGAAATTAGCCAGGGTTACACCGCTGCACAAATCTGGGGATGTTACCGACATATCAAATTATCGCCCAATTTCTATTTTACCAATTGTTAGCAAAATAATCGAGCGGCATGTACATAACTGTTTTTATCACTTTTTAGATAACAACAGTTGTTTTATCCAAAATCAGTCTGGTTTTCGACCAAACCACTCTTGTGAAACCGCTCTAACCAATATGGTAGATAGATGGTTAAAGAATATTGATGATGGACTTTTAACTGGTGTTGTATTCTTAGACCTACGGAAAGCGTTTGATACTGTTAATCACGCTGTCTTATTACATAAACTCTCTTACTATGGTGTACACGAATCTTTACTAAAATGGTTCAAGTCCTACCTAGGGGACAGAAAACAAAGTGTAACATGGAAAGGAACCACGTCAGAGTTGAAAGGAGTAGATATAGGAGTCCCCCAAGGGTCTATTTTGGGACCGTTATTTTTTATTTTGTATATCAATGACCTCCCTGATTGTCTCACATACTCCAATTTAGGCTTATATGCTGATGACAGCTCGCAATCTTGTAGTGGTGAACATGTATCGGAAATAGAGACAAAGCTGAACACAGACCTAGAAAATATTAACAAATGGATGTTTATGAACAAACTTAGCTTTAAAGGGGAATGTTATCACAATTTTTGAATGGATAAAACCAATAAAAAGCAGTTCCCTGTGGCCTGCTTTATTTTTTAGAATTATTTTCAAAATTTTAGCGATGATGCAATATCCTGAAATACGGCTCCAAAGTGTCTGATTTTTACTCCCAGTAAATCCGCCCGGCGATTACCCTGTGACGTCACACAGTGAAGCGGCCAGAGTCAAACATGGCGGATAACACAGATAGGGTACAAGCTCTGACACAGATTCCGATTTCAGCGTTAACCACGTTGAAGACTGTGACATTGTAGATTATACAGGTCTTGGAACTGAATAGAATGTAGAGGCAGTAAGCGATCATGAAACTAGGAGAAGGAGAATCTATCGAGTCATATAGATTTGAGCCATATACAAGCGAATCTGGGGTCAAACTGGGTCGTCCTGATGTCGGGCCTGTTTCAAGCCTGTGGCAGGCCGTGTCAGGCTGTGGCAGGCCGGTTTAAATACACTGATTACATTCTTTATACACGAAATTACAACTATCTATGGATCTTACAATAATATTGATACATTTCTGCTTTTATCTGGCATTTTTTTAGGCATAGATCAGTTATTATAATGCACAGGATCGTAAATTTACTCTTCCGTGCTAAAAAAAACTTCTAAATAATATAGCAAAAAGGAAACTATGCCGGCTTGGCTTATTGTGGATGTCACTATAATATATATATTCATTTAAAATCTACAGATAATTTGTTATTGTAAGAGCATACTATGTAGTTATTTACGCCTTTATTTTTATATGTGTGTGTTTATTGGCATTGTATGGTTCATTATTTTTCATTTCTTACGGGACGGACAGATTGTTATACCGTGGCAGGCCGGCTTATTTACATTGTCTACGTGCTTAATTTTATTATGTGTTTGTCAATTATTGTTAGCGATTTGATGTTAAAACGGGAGCTAATCCATACCTGTGGATAAGTCCTCTCAAATGAAAACAAAGTTTCAATTCCAAAGGCAGCTATTTGATGTTGAAACAATAACTAATTCACCTATGGAGAAGCCGTTTATTTCTTTTGGACACCCTGTTGCTGAACGCGCGACGTTAAACCTTAATTCTCTCACTCTCCCTCTTGGACACCCTCCCATAAAAAATTGTTTGCTTCACACCTTTCTGTTGGTTTCAGATACTCTTCCGGGTGATCAATTTCAATTTATTGTATCAAAAAAACATAGAATGTGTGTGCTCACATGGAGATACAAAAAGACACCAAATAATCAGGATAAGCTGGTGCCAGAAATGAATTTCCTATATACGGGAATAAGTTGATTAAAAGTACATTGATTATTACAGTTCAGGTAATAGCTGTAGGATTCAGGATGGACTGTTCGAGGAGACGATGGAAGCGGTGTGGTCCCAAACATACAGGGAGATTTACACTGCTTGTCTGCGGGAACGGTTTGTCGCTTGCCGAGTCCAGGAGGTCCGTCGTCCCTGTATAACTCACGCACTCCGGCAGACTGAGGGGTTGTCTATTTTCTCTTTCTGTTAAAGATTTATTTGTCTTGATCTTGGAAATAGCTTCTTTCAGTATAGGGGGATATCCACACATTCTTGCCATCTCTGTTTTTGCATAGCTGTCGTCCGTGAAGTGAGCGAAATAAATGCGAGACCATTTCGTCGGCTTTCCCCACGTGTTTTGCACAAATTTCGTCGAATTTCTCCCCGATTTGTTCCCCGTTTGGCCACGGGTGCAACTTGAATCCATCTCCATTCGTGTTGCTACACCCTCCAACAACACACCGACGAGGTATGATGCCTCCAAAGTACGAGAATACAGTCGAAAAATATTGGAGCAACATTACTTGTTTACGTATGCTAATGCTAATGCTATGGCGGACTGGTTCACTCTGTGACGTCATGGGTCAAAGGTCACCGCTTTGACAGGCTTGTGGTTGGAACGCGTTTAAATCGCCAAATTTACCGTTTTAAAGTTCGGAGATCGGGGGGAAAACTATATAGTCGATTTCTTACAGTATCAATGTATATATTAACGTTTACATAGGTCCGGCGATAACATTCCCCTTTAATCTGTTGAAAACAAAGTGTATGCTCATAGGATCCACGCATAAGTTAGCTAGGTCACTTCTTTTGTCAATAAGCTTGAACAATGTTCCTGTAGAAAGTGTTAATGAATTTAAACTCTTGGGCATGGTTATTGATTGTACACTGACTTGGCAAAATCATTTATCACAACTGTGTAAAAAAATCTCCAAGAAACTAGGTGTTCTAAGGCGTGTTAGCCATTTTATGCCTCGTCATACTGTGGTTTTATTGTATAATGCATTTGTTTTTCCTCACTTTGAATTTTGTTCTACTGTCTGGGGCAATGTTTCAAATCAGCAGTCAATTCATATGTTGTATGAATTGCAGAAAAGAGCGGCTAGAATCATTTTAAAACCTACTGACTTCTTAACTCCCACTGCTGATCTTTTTAAAATGCTAAACTGGATGCAAATTGAAGACAGAATTATATACAAACGAGCTGTTTTAGCTTATAAAGTTTTCAACAACATTGCCCCACGGTACTTAAATTGTTTTACCACTGTTACAGATATTCATAATTATAATACACGCTCCACACGGCGTGATGATTTATATCTCCCGAAGCACCGAACCCTGCAGTCTTTTAAAAGAAGCTTTATTTACTCCGCCACTGTTTTATGGAATAGTCTTAGTGCTTCTATTAAAAATTCTACAAATGTAAAGTCTTTTAAAAGAGCGTATATCAAGTCGTATTTTAAACGCTAAACTCTGTTTTAAGATGACTGTGGTGCTGTGGCTCATTATTATTATTATTTTTTTATGTTTATTTAAATCTATTTTTTTTTTTTTTTTTTTATTTATTTTTTTTTTTTTTATTATTTATTTTTCCCATTGTATAATACTGCTTAGTTTTACCCGCTATGTAATATAAATTCTACTAGTATTGTATATTTGTTTAAATGCAGGGCCATAATGGAAACTAGTTCTCGAACTAATTGTGTAACCTTGGATAAATGAAGGTTCTATCTATCTATCTATCTATCTATGACACCTTGAACCAAAGCGAATCTGATGTTTTCATATCTGCCGTGCTATTACATCGATATATATATATTTTATGTGTCATACCTTGGATATATTAAAACTCCATGCTCTTTTGTTCTATCTTCCAACTGTCACAAAATCTAGTGACATTTATTAATGTTATTCTGATGTGTTTAGGAGTTAAATTCCGCCTTAGTGAATATTTTCGTGTAATAATTTTTCGATGTTTAGTTTTAGACCGTCAATCAAAAAACCGAGCGGCGTAGCCGCGAGGTTTTTTGATGAGGTCTAAAACTAAACATCGAAAAATTATTACACGATAATAATCACTAAGAAGGTCATTAACTCCATTCTAACATGCATAATGATAAATATTTCCTCATTTCATAATCGGAATGGCAAATTTTCTGCAAACTTGTCCCGTTTTGATGCGAGATTTTCGTGACTGGTTTGCAGGCCACGCTCGCGCGTGCTGATTTTGATTGATTTATTGACTTTTAAGGGCCGCTTCCCTTACGGATTTCGCGGCCCACCAAATAGATTACATAGGTATTTACATGTGTATTCTTGACTGGAATATATTATGTCTATACTTTATATAATAACGACTATTTACAAGGTAAAGTTCTATGTACATGGAGTAGTGGAAAAGGAGTATATACAAAAGTAAACAAGTATTAAATAGTAATTGGCAGTTATTTTATAGTTCCATTGTTCTCTGCATTATTATTTTTAGTTCTTTTCTGCCCCACCGCCGGCCAGGAAAAACCCCGGTATAGTACTTTGTCGCCATACTCGAGGAAACCTGCACCCCATCCCAATGCGGCACGGCTCACCCAAATGGGGCTTTGGGTATTTATCGTCAGTTCTTTTGGTTTGTTGAGATCGTAAGCGGGTAGATATATCGGTGCTATTCCTCTGGTCCAGAATCTGTTGGTTTTCTAGTGTTTGTTGTTCATTTTTCCTTTAATAGTGACTTGGTAGCTTCTGTTAGGTCAGTTCGTCGGTGTTGTTGTTTGTCATCTCCTGGTGCACTGTTTTCTGTTTTTGGGGCGTTTCTTCTTTTCTGTTTTTTTTTAATTTTATTTTCCCTGGTTTCCGTCTTGTTTTCAGTGATGTCTGTTCCTCATGGCTCCCAGTATGGCCCTTCGCATAGACCGGTAGAACAGCTCCTGGACTAAATGGTTTAGGTGGACTCCGTCGTGGATTAGGATTTGTTTTTGGGGGTGGATCATTCCCCGGTGTTTCCAAAAAGTGGCCATTGTGTTTTTACTTAGTAGTTGGTTCAGTTTTTGAATTTTGCTGTTGTAGGAATGGACCGAAATGTGCCGAGTTACCTGATGGAATACCAGCTGACTGATGTAGATCCTCGGAATTTTGAATTTTGTCTGGAGTTCACCTGTCAGGGCCATGATGTCGAAGTAAATTGCCGATTCGTTTTTGTAGGAGTCGGCATCATTTCCTCCAATATGGAGGATGAGTAGGTCAGGATTTGTCTCCCGTAGGAGGTTTTCCAGTTTGTTCGAGTTTCGTAGGATCCCGACTCTGGCCCCGCCAATACCAAAGAATCGAATATCCTGGCCTGTGCGCGCGTGCTGTCCGTTCAGGAGCTGCAGCTGTGTGAACTCCGCCCACTGCGCAGTGAATGAACCAATCGTCGCTCGGCTTTGTGGCACTGCCTCACAAGAATGAGACGTCACCAGTTCGGCACGTGAATGTTACAGATCACAACAAACAAATGAAGATTATCGTGTGATAATCTCCGTGTGTTTTGAGGTTTTGGACCAATCAGCGCACGGCTATATCGTGAGGCATGTTAGAATTTCTTGTAATAATTGCAAATCAAACATAGCCCACAATTCGTATAAACTACAATGTTTGGCCTTGGGTTCACGTCAAAAATAGCTAACAAGTAAATATTGCCGAAATTAATCGTGTGTGTGTTCCACAAAACCCCGACGCGAGAGGCCGATCAATTCAAGGACCCCCCAACAGGAACAATTGCCGTTGCAATTCAATCATGTGGCGACAACATGACAACTGCACAGTCTATCACACCAAGGGAGGCTACTCTTACCAGTAAATCTCACAACTCCAACACTGCACGAAAACTGGAATTTACTTCAATTTACCAAAGCTATAAATTTTGACAAATTTGGAGTTTAAAATTTACGAAGCATTTACTGCTTGTAAATTCGAAATTTGCACTGTGCCCGTAAACTTGAAATTTACCAGTCGTAAACTTGAAGTAAATTGCAATAAATTTCCACTGTGCCCGTAAACTTGAAATTTACCAACTGGTCGTAAACTTGAAGTAAATTGCAATAAATTTCAATCAATTTTCATTAAAGAATAACTTACTGAATGTAAATGTGTATATTTAATCTGCATATTCAATGATATTTTTCTGTCAGAATTTTCTTTTTTGGGTAAAATGTTTTGGGGGAAGTGATCTTTACGATACATGTATTGCAGTAACTTTCTACAATATAGTCACTTTAAAATAGAGTTTCATGTCAGCAAGCAATCTCATTTCCACATGGGGGTGATATACTTTATAACCTGAAAATCTTCTCCTGACCGCCGTCGATTTATGCATAAAACTTCGCCGTCGTTGATTTCCATCTGTTAATTTATATGTGAAGAACAACAATTATGTCAAGATTTTTTTTATGTCACAATTGGTTCCGTAATATGATTTAAATTCGTTGACAAGCTCCGTCTCCCTGTACCATTGAAATGGAATGTTCCGCCGGTTAGAACCCGTAAACACATGTTTAAACAGTCCCAGTAAGTTTTCAAAGACGGAGGTGGTCGAAAACAACATGCCGGTTTGGCGATGAGATCTATGTAATACTGCAGCAAACAGTGGGATTAAGATATTTCTCTGATCATTTGAGGTAAGCATGTCTTTGTATTATCATCCGTGTCGATAAATATATTAAGCACATGGTGTATTCAATGCTGCAAACAAGTTACATGCCCACCATATTGATATGGCGGTGAATATACCAGTCAGTTGAAATTGGTAACCCAATATCTCAAAGGCAGGCAGGCATGCTCCCGCGAAAGGGGTCACGTGTATATCATGTGACCAGATATAAACTGGAATGTGAAATTTCTAGCATACGTATACCTGCTCCATTATTTTATTCCAGTTAGTAACATACTTCTTTATCTAATATTCTAATGTGATATGTCATAGGAGTATATAGTATCGAAGAACTCACTTCTATTAACGATGTAAAAACGTTTTACTTTAATAGTATTAGCAACTGAATTTCTTAACATAGTAGATCAACATCGTCCCTTGAAAACTTGTAACACGCTGCTTGACAACATGAAGTTTAACGTTGTAATTTTCGTATTTAATCTGTTTCTTAATTCGAAGTAAAATCTTGTCTATTGCATTGTTTTTTTTCACAAGAAAGATATTGTACGTGATAATATATTCATAGTATAGCTAATACGTGTCTTAAAGATTTAGAGCGATGACATTCTTTTCAAACAATACTTCTCAGTATTTATCTGTGCGATTTATAATATGTAAACTAAATGTTGAGCTCGAGCCAGATAGGGAAATTTCTATGTAAATATCTGTTGCTTGATAACATTTCATTTTAATGTCTTAGTTTAATATTGTTCTTCGCTATATATAGCTGATACATTACGCGACGTTGAAATGATCTCTCTCTCCTAGCTAATATGACAATGCTAATTTATTCATTTATTTTGTGTAGCGGTGATGGCCGGGACCGAAATGAATAGCAGACGAATGAGCGGTGTGGCTCCCGTGGATACGCGTAACGACAGCCCGAGAAATATAGCATCTGACATTCATGTGTTCTGTCCCGTCCTGCTTAGACCTTTTTTTTTTGCGGTAAAGTAAATATTTTCAGCTATTAGTCATAATCGTAATTATATTGATTTTACCAATACATATATAAATTAATGAAGAAAATCACCAGATGTAACCGAGTTACTTCACTTGCATCATGTGGCATATTGTTTGGATCTGTTGAGCATGCTTGATATATACTTGGATATACGAGCTTCTTCGTAACATATATGAGGGTGTTCGAATTCATTGTTTCACGGGTATATTGAAAATGCTGGGTTTTCCTTTTATTAGGACGAAGAAGATCACGAGAGAGGAAAAATCGGCCATTTTAATCAGAGAATAATTAGGGAAATTACCGTATGATCTGGCCTGCAGTAGGGGAGACCGGGGCACAGTGGATCACGGGGCACAGTGAATAATTGTCTATAATTAGACATTGCCAGGGGAAATCCCTCAGATGGTGTCATCACTTTGTGCGCAGATGTATAGCCATTATGAATTGCAGACAACATTGCGAGAGAGTTGCTCCAGGAACTTTAGTGGGTTAAAGTACCGGGTATGTTTTTCATGGTCAAAACTAAATTTTCATGGTATTACTTGATGTGGTATATGGTGCACACTATAATGCAACAAGGCTACTGTCATGTTTTAATAGTAAGTGTGATATTTAATGAATGTGACAAACATGTGTTCTTCCTCTAGCAGACGGCCTTATCTAGTAAAAAATCCCTCAGAGTTCATTAGGTACACCTGGGGTACAGTGAATCGGGGCACAGTGGATCGGTATGGCAGCTGACTCACTACTGCATGAAATTTGAAAATTTCCATTTTTCATTTTTTTGGTATACCAAAGCTGTCGTAAGAACAATTTAGCACAACTTCTTAATAAATTTATGTATTATTGTTTATTTGGAGTTATTTAGAGGCGATGGTTGAGATGATGCGAGTCAGGGCGAATTGTAGTGAGAATATATGGCTGTAATACCATGTTTTCTCTTTACAGTCATATAAATGATGTCTGTAATTAAGACTTTCTTTTTAATTTGGAATAAAAGCTATGATTGTTTTATTTACAGAGTATCATGATGCGATTCACTGTGCCCCAGGCAGTGAGCCACTCTGCCCCGGTATAGGGGCACAGTGAGTCAATATTTTTGGCATCTTTAGCGGTCATTTCAGAGAAAATGACATGAGTTAACTCCACAAATGTAAGGCAGTTGTACAGCCCAGCAGCATATGTATCATCACCCAAAAATAAGCTAAGATATTACCAAGACATTAATGTGTAAATTGAGAAAAAAAGATTTCTGATTCACTGTGCCCCGGTCTCCCCTACACTGCATGAGGTGGGGGAGGGAGGTGGGGGGGATTTGGCTTAATGTCACAATCAAGGTTCTTTCACTCATATGGTAACAGTCAGTTTGGTTGGTGGAGGAAGCCGGAGTGCCCAGAGAGAACGTTGTATGACCGCTAAAACACATATGAATATGTGTGTAGATGTTTCATATTATAAATCCCTTTTTATTTCAGATGAGTTCCTCTTCCGTATCAGAAGGACGTTGCAGTGTTATTTGACAATTGGCTGCCCGTGCATGTTTGTTAAATTGAGTTGATTCAGAAACAGCAGGTAACTTTGACATTATTTTTATCACAGAATGGAAAATTTGGAAATATACCAAATATTGTGTGTATCCCACAGAAATGGCAAGGTTTTCATTATACATAAGCCTACATAACATATACATGTACATGCATACTTATATATCCAATTATCGTGAACATTCAGTAGAATGTGGGTGATTATATTATAATTAAGTATATCAAATGAATACATACCCAGATAATCGCGTTTTATGTTCACTGTAAATTTGCCAAGAGATACAATATATTCAGATTGAATTAATGGATAATTAGTGTATCATTGTCTAATTGCAGGGACAGTTTGAGATCAACCTGTTGCAGGATGGCAACCTTTTTCACCAGAAAGCAGACGCTATGAACGATTCTCAAGGTCTGATTCAAGAGCCATGCGGGATGCGACTAGAACTCAACTGAACTGTTTTACACCGAAAACAAATATTAACGCTTGATACATATACCAGTTACTCTGTACGGTATAGAGAGCTGAGATTTCATCTGATGAATGTGCCGCGCATAGGTGGATTGTTTTGTTAGGGCTGTCTTGGTAGGGTGTTTCGCCCTGGGCTCGGCATAGTTGAATTGTTTCGTTAGGTCTTTCGTGGAGGGGTGTTTCGCCCTGTTCCCGGCATAGGTGGATAGCTCTGTTAGGGCTGTCGTGGAAGGGTGTTGTGTCCTGCGCCTGGCGTAGGTTAGGTTGTTTCCTTAGAGCTGAGTAGTGTACAAAGGCTAAACTGATAATTTAGCGCCTCACTGCGCATGCGCAGAAAAAAATTGGGGCGGTATTGGGGCGGTGTGCGCATGCGTGTGTGTGTGGGTGGTGGGTGCTGGGTACAAGATGGCGGCGTGTGTGTGGGTGGTGGGTGCTGGGTACAAGATGGCGGCAATGTGTGGGTGGTGGGTGCTGGGTACAAGATGGCGGCAATGTGTGGGTGGTGGGTGCTGGGTACAAGATGGCGGCGTGTGGGTGGTGGGTGCTGGGTACAAGATGGCGGCGTGTGTGTGGGTGGTGGGTGCTGGGTACAAGATGGCGGCAATGTGTTGGTGGTGGGTGCTGGGTACAAGATGGCGGCGTGTGGGTGGTGGGTGCTGGGTACAAGATGGCGGCGTGTGGGTGGTGGGTGCTGGGTACAAGATGGCGGCCTAATGTGTGGGTGGTGGGTGCTGGGTACAAGATGGCGGCCTAATGTGTGGGTGGTGGGTGCTGGGTACAAGATGGCGGCCTATGTGTGGGTGGTGGGTGCTGGGTACAAGATGGCGGCCTAATGTGTGGGTGGTGGGTGCTGGGTACAAGATGGCGGCCTAATGTGTGGGTGGTGGGTGCTGGGTACAAGATGGCGGCCTAATGTGTGGGTGGTGGGTGCTGGGTACAAGATGGCGGCCTAATGTGTGGGTGGTGGGTGCTGGGTACAAGATGGCGGCCTAATGTGTGGGTGGTGGGTGCTGGGTACAAGATGGCGGATTGTAGAAAAACGTATAAGAGGAGTCGATTTTTAGGGAAAGGGGTGTATTCATTGCAATCTGACTTACCTGACCTGACCTGCCTGCCTGCCTCCCTGCCTGCCTGCCTGCCTTCCTGTCTGCCTGCCTGCATTCTGCCTGCGTGGAATGCATGTACTGACTTGGTTCTGGGGTTTTTCCATCACGGTTGTGCGCAGGTGTATGACGTCACTTCCGGTCTGCGTGAATCGGGCGTGACCTGGGACTATGGGATGCATGTACTCACTTGGTTCTGGGTATTTGTCATCACGGGGAGGTCACGTGATCAGTTCAAGGTCATATCCATTTTTTATCGATATGTCAACCCCACACCCAGTCCATTAGATGCTCCTTCACCTAAGCTTCACTTTGATACCTCACTCGACCTGTGGTGTGAGCGAGTGCAAGAATGTATTCATCCGCGGTGATGCAGTCATGTCTGGCGGTGATTCGGTCTCGGGAAAAAGCTTCCTTGCCCAATGCCTACGGACTTTACCGAAGATACACGGACTTTAACGAAAAGACACGGACGTACACGAAAAGACGCGAAAGTGAACGCCATTGTGGGAAACCTCCCACAGACAGGTCAGTACATGCATTTCTATGTTGTTCGCGCATAATAAAAGGATTGATCTGTAATCTGTGTTGTTGTTGTTGTTGTTGTTGCTCCCTTTTTTGGACTAACCCATCAGAATAGTACGTATCACGGACTACACCCGTAGAGCTACATCTGGTCTATAAAACACGTCCCTCTGGATCCCACACCTTCATTTCTACAGAGCCATGGCGGAGATCCAGCCCCATGCGACTCGCATTTAACAGTATGCCACCGTGGTGAATTCATTCACGGGTTACCGAGCAGTGGTCCGGTCCATGTTTGCAGATGGCGACGACAACGAGGGACGACGTCAGATCCTGAACGAGTTCACAGAAGCGGTCCTCCACAGAGTGCACTCGATGGAGAGGCGTGCCATCACTCACCACTACTGGACTATGACAGCCATCCTTGATGCTCGCGCTATGGACCAGGAGCGCTCACGCCGGAACCAGCGCCGGCTGGTCGGCCTCATACTAGTCTGTGCCCTATTGACCCTGGCGCTGTGGTATTGACACTATAAATACGAGGGTCAGACAGAGTGTGTGTCATTCACCGTTCGACATTTGGACCAAGCATGTCACCCGTCCTACGAGCCATCCTGCCCCTTACACCCCGGGTGGGGTTACACGTCTATGAAGATAAAGTCACCCTGGTGGAAGACCGTGGAGCTATTTGCTGGGCACCCGCTGAGACCGTATCGAATACGGTCACACTACCTCGTGACGGCTGGACCAAATTTAAACCGGTGTTGAGCGGCGAGCTCGACGGAAACCTCATCCACATAGACAATGCCATCTACGTATACCGTACCTCCCTCTTCCTACGCCTGGGCCGCTACCAAGATGCTACGCGAGGCTTCACCATAGACCCCGATCTGTGGTCAGCCTTGGAGAAAGTGGTGCCTATTGTGGACCAGCTGTTTACACCGGACGAGCGATCATCACACCAGTTGGGGTGGGCTCGTGCTATTGAGGACGCGCTGGCTGAACCCCGTGAACAACTACATGAACCCGACGACGACGATGCCATTGATTACCCGGCTAGACTCAGTCAGCCCAGTGACATGACCACCTGATCCTTTGATCTCACGGGTTTCTCCCTATAAATACGAGAGACAGTGAAATCTGGTACCATTCACGTACTGACCATGACGGAGCATATAGTACTGGCGTATTTCAGCTTGACCCCCGAGGTTTTCCTGCACGTGTATGCGGATAAGGTCGATATCATGGAGGAGGTGGGAGACATCTGTGATGCGGACCCTACACAACCGCGCCCGACTCACATTCGTCTGTCCCGGGAGGGCTGGACCAAATTCAAACGGGTGTTGTCTGGTGAACTGGACGGCGATCTCATCCACTTGTGTCACGATGTGTACATCCGACGCGGCCCTTTCTTTGCTCAATTGGCTCGGCTAGATAGAGGTACAGTGCATTTTACCCTTCACCCTGATCTATGGTCTGCATTGGAAGATGCCGTGGTAGATGTGGATGAAGTGCTTATCAAGCGGTCATCAGACGAGTTGGACTGGTCATTGACCATGGCCACTGTGGAAGCCCACGAAGAAAATCAGAAAGAAACTCCGGCCCAATTACAAGCGTCTAGTCCGTCATTCATAATCCAGCCGTCGTCCATTAGAGAATATCCGCGTCCATAATCCAAAGACCTATTCCATTTCCATATAACAGTATTAGCACCAAATTCAAAAAGACAAAGGTATACATAAACATAGGCTTGTTTCCTGCAAGAGAGAAGCGGTCAACAATTTTCAATGATGCCGGCAAGACATCATGATGTTCCAAAATATCAAATCCGTATCGCTGATCAGTATTCCTAATCCATAATATTCGTTATAGAGTCGTCATCTAAAAATGATGTACCTCAGCCACGCTTTGATTGTGACTGTTCATATGAGTACCATGAGGATCTTGAAGTACATGGGTTCATACGGCCCCTAGCCCCGGGTTAAGCGGAATTAGAGACAAGTTACGAATCGTAGCGCCATAGATCTTGCACGCTACGTTCGTATTTTGCTATCAACATGCGATATGTATCGCCAAATTTGAGAAACTTTGAGTGGAGGCGCTTGGTGGAATAGCCCTGTTTTATAAGTTTCTGCAACAATATTTTGTGACGTTGATTAAAATCATCACATTTAACACAGGATCTAGCAAATGCTACTAAGCGAGATATGTATACGCCATATGCAGGTCCCACTGGAATATTACTATCCAGAAAGGGATAGTTTACGATGTCGAAATTGTAATCATCTCTTTTGTCATAAAGTCGACGAGAGAGAATGCCCGCTTCATTTTTATAGAGGTAGATATACCCGTTATAAATAAACGATAGAGCCAGGGTCCATCATCATTGTGTCACCATGAAGCGCTGGGAGAAGGTGTTGGATAACTTATACTACAGTCCCGACAGTCCGGCGGCCTATAGTGCATTGTCGGCTCTCTATCGAGCGGCCAAACCCCAGGGGATACAACGTGCCCAAGTCCGAGATTAGTTAAGAAAACAAGACACCTATACCTTACATCGATCTGTCCGTCGCCATTTTCTACGGAACCGGGTCATCGTGGGAGGAATAGATGCACAGTGGCAAGCGGATTTGGTCGATATGAGCGCCTTTGCCAAACACAACGATGGGAATCGGTATATCTTGACGTGCATCGATATCCTATCCAAGTATGCGTGGGTGGTACCCATCCGGACGAAAACGGGGCGAATCTCATAGCGGCGTTCAAAGACATCTTCAAGACCGGGCGCAAACCTTTGTGTTTGCAAACCGACGAAGGCACGGAATTCCTCAACAGACCGTTCCAACAGTTTCTGAAAGCCCAGAAGGTGTTTTTCTTCCATACGTACAACGAGACCAAGGCTTCCGTGGTGGAAAGGTTCAACAGGCCGTATGTATAAATATTTCACCTACAAGAATACAAGGCGGTACATCGATGTTCTCCCGAAACTGGTGAGGGGTTACAATCGAGCCTATCATCGGAGTATAGAGACAGCCCCCATTACCGTGACCCAACGCAATGAAGCCCAAGTCCGGCGTGTGTTGTACCCCAGGCCATCGCAGCGAACGACGAAGGCGGTGTACAAGGTCGGGGACCCTGTACGGATCAGTAAAGTCAAGAGCAAGTTCGAGAAAAGTTACTTGCCCAACTGGAGCGATGAGCACTTCCTGATTAAACGGCGCCTACCCCGGCAGCGGCGAGTCTATGAACTGGAAGATCTTCAAGGGGAACCGTTGCTAGGGACGTTTTACGAGACGGAATTACAGCCTGTCGTAAAAACACAGCAAGACTACTACTACACGGTGGAGCAGATTTTGAAAACGGAACGTCGACATGGCAAACTGTTTCATTTCGTGAAATGGCAAGGTTGGCCCAGTTCCTTCAATTCCTGGGTCGCTGCCAACCAGGTGAAACGACTATAAAGCCAGACACCACTGCCGTCCTCCTTGATTCCACGTCCGACCACAGTGCTATGGACCAACAGCAGCTGCCTCTGAAGACAGCGTCTCGCAAAACGCGCAAAGCGCAAGTGTTCTTTGGGGTGATAGTGCTAACCCTGCTGAGTTTGTTGTACGGAGGTGTGTTTTACGACGTAGCCTATGTCAGCACGTTACTTAACCAACTGAGAACACCAGCCACCAGCGAAACCGGTCTACAGAGAGCACCAGTCGTATCGAGCCCAGTCACCACCACCACCACCACACCCCGTGTACAAGCCACGTCGAGCTCTACACCTACACCAAGAACACCCACTACGTCTCAAGACCCACTGGATTTCATCCCTCACAGTGAACAGACAACGACCACCGACGTTGTACCCATCACCATCATCATCCCTGAACGTGAACAGACAACGACAACCGACGTTGTACCCACCACCACTCCAGTTCACTCATACGAAATTGACAAGAGCGGGTTACCACGACAACGGATACACGTCGAACCATGGACCCACGGTGGCAGCATCCCTTCACGTGTCTCATCGCAGGACCGACGGGCTCCGGCAAAACGCACTTCGTCCGGAAGCTCCTTCAACACGCCGACAGCATGATCACCCCACCTATTGTCCGAGTCGTGTGGTGTTACGGAGAATGGCAGGCAGCGTATGCAGCAATGCCCCACATCACGTTCGTGGAAGGCCTACCCAACATGGCCGATTTGGAACCCGACACCTTAGTGGTTCTGGATGATCTCATGGCGGAGACGGATGCGCGGGTCACCCAACTCTTTACCAAAGGCAGCCACCATCGACGGCTCAGCATCATCTACATTGTGCAGAATCTGTTCAGTAAAAGCAAAGAACATCGGAACATCAGCTTAAATGCCCACTACCTGGTGGTCTTCAAAAACCCGAGAGATACCACTCAACTGCTGCACCTGGCGAGACAGATATATCCCGGCCGCACACCGTTTGCGTTGGAAGCCTTTAAAGATGCCACAACCCCTCAGCATGGGTATATGCTCTTCGACCTCAAGCAAGCCACCCCCGACCACCTTCGACTACGGACCGGCATCTTTCCCGGAGACACCCACCACGTGTACTTGCAAAAATAATGTAAACACACCCACAGTGGCGCCCCCAGCTGGGATGTGTGTGTGTTTGATGATGAAGATAATAAAAAGAATGAATACCACAGCAGGGTTGACTTTGTCTGTGAGGTGGATAAAAAGGGCAGAGTTGTGGGTTCTGGCATTAGTTGTACAGGATGTCTGCGCGAGTACGGAAGCACGCTCCCACGCTCCGTGTATTGAAGACGGCCCCACCCGAGTTAGTCCGAACCATTGTACGCGGTGCGGACCCTGACCGTATACGCTGTCTGTGCGAGATCGGGTACAATCTGTTAAAAGGCAACGTACCACTGACTCCGGCTCAGAAGACCAAGTTGGCCAAGCATAAGACAGGTCTCCGAACCCTAGTCCATAAGCCGGTCCCACAAACACAAAAGAAAAAGGTGTTACAGAAAGGCGGCTTTCTCGGGGCCATCTTAGCACCGTTGGCCGCTTCCGTGTTGGGTCCAGTATTGGGTGGACTCTTCGGCCGACAATGAACCACACGAAAAAATGGTCCTCGTCGAACCACGGTTCCTTCAAAACCTCCAATCGCCCTACCCTGTGCCACCTACGGTGAAGACCATAAACACCCTCGATGGAGAGATGCAACAGATCTTACAGAGACCGGGGTTAAGCGACGGTGAGAAAGTACAACGGTACAATGAGACGCTTCAACGGTACATGACGTTCATGGACCAATACAAAACCCTCTCTACCCCAGCAACAGCACCACCACCACCACCACCACCACCACCACGTGACAGACCGCCGACCTCAGCACCGTTCCAACAGCACCCATTACCAGGGGTAGCTCCCACAGCCCCACAGTGGGTGGAAGACGAAGTGCTGAAGAGTGTACCTGCCTCGTTCAAGAAACAAGCTGGCCTGGTATTACAACGGATGAAACAGAATCCTAACATGACTTGGAATGATAAAGGCGAACTCCTGGTACAGAATCAGGTGGTTCCCGGCACCCACATGACGGATTTAGTGAATGACCTGATGCGTCAACGCAGATCGCACACGGATCCTCGAGGATGGGAGGTGTTCGCTCAAGGCTTGAAAGACATGCATGTACCACAGGAATTGGTGGGGAACCCCACCGCTGGGCCTTTATGCAGCAAACCCAGCAATCGCCGAGTCGTGCACCACGACAGATTCCACAACCTTGGGAATCCGACTGGGAACCGGAGTCACCCCCCAAAACTCCTCCACCACCACAACGGGCACCTTCTTTTCAGACCTTTAAAAAACCACCCTTGATCAGGACACCGCACATTTCCAGAGCCGTGACACGTAGCAAGTCAACGCGACGAACGCGACGCCGGACACAACCACCCAAGGTCTGGAACACCTATTAAAACCAACAGCAGCAGCAGGACAGCTCAGTCGCCATGTTTTACCTCACCCTACCCAGTAACAGTTCGCTGAATGTGTTTCCTGACAACACCGTGGCCAAGTATGTCACTCAATTACCACAACCGTTGCATTTACCTGGCCGGTGGGAATGTGGGCTGGTGGATATTCAGTACCCTTACTCGTGGTACAACGTGCGAGCCAATGAAGTGTGGTACGAGGTGACCTACGAAGGAAAAGACACCCGACTCACCCTCCCCGAAGGCCAATACGATACTCCCAAGGAGTTCATCGGTGGGCTGTCAAGACTGTTGCATTATAAGGCTCTACGGCAGGTCACGAATAATTCAAAACCCATCCAAGCCTATCCCTTCAAGAATCACGTGGACTTCGATTACAACGCACACAACGACAAGGCACAGCTTACCGTCACCGCCAACGCGAGTGTCGTACTGAGCCCTATCCTACAGCAAATGCTGGGTTTCGATCTACAGACGTTCGCTGGTCCCAACCAACACCATGGCGAGATGCCGATGGATATGAAGTCGGGTATGTACGGACTCTACGTCTGCTCGGACGTGGTGGACAACCACATCGTGGGCGATATCAACACACCTCTGTTACGGATGGTCCCCATTAAAAAGACATATGGCGATCAAGTCACCCACAGTTTCACCCACATGCTCTACCTGCCCGTACGACAAACTGACATCAACACGATCACGGTGGATATAAGAGATGACACGGGACGACCGGTGGCATTCGAACGAGGAAAAGTGGTGCTGACACTTCATTTTCGACAAGCACGTGCTCCCCACTTTGCATAATGAAGGTGCCTTACGAGTGCGATGCACGCAGCTATATGGACTATTATGCCCAACAGGCCGGGGGTGGCTTTCCGGTGTTTAGTGGTGCACGCATGCAACGTGGACATGGACTGGGGAACATACTCGGGAGCATCGTCAAAACGTTCCTGCCCTTGGTGACGCGTGGGGTGAAAGCAATCGGCAAACAAGCGGTACGCAGTGGACTGCAAGTGGCCGGTGATGTCTTGGGGGGTACGACACCCAAAGAAGCCTTGAAACGGCGGGCCAAAGAAGCGGGAGGCGTCTTGGTGGCCAAAGCACAACGCACCGTAGGGAATAAAAGAGCTGCCCCACCGAGACCACGCACCAGTCGACGTCCGACCCAGCGACGACGCACATCGAAGAAGAAGACCCGGGATATCTTTTCTTAAAACATGTCCTTGATCCACGCCGAGTCCTGCCCCTCCACCAACAGTGAATTTGATTTGTGGACCGTGCCGCCCACACAGACCACAAGGATTATGGGTGGAGCATCTCCCGCTCTCCAGCATCAACGCAACAGGGCCCATCGAGTTCACCATCAGTAATGCGGATACGACCTATGTGGATTTAGCCCATACCTACTTGTATGTGAAAGCCAAGATCACCAATGGAGATGGCACCAGAATCGCCGACCAAGCAACGGTGGGCCCCACGAATCTCTGGCTGCACTCGATGTTTCAACAGGTGGATATATTTCTCAGCGACAAACTCATCAGTGACTCGACCAACACGTACCCCTATCGAGCCTACATCGAGACGCTGTTGTCGCATGGGCGAGAGGCTAAAAAATCTCAACTGACAGCCGCTTTATTCTACCAGGACAAAGCCGAGCACATGGGCGCAGAGAACGACAATACGGGATATAGCAAACGGAAGGCTTTGACCGCGAACGGCGTCTCGGTGGATATGATCGGTCGACTGCACGCAGACATGTTCATGCAAGACCGATACCTCTTGAACAAGATCCCCATCAAAATCCGACTGATACGGGCGCCTCCGACCTTCGCCTTGATGGCCACTAACGTAGAGGCGCATGTAGCTGACTATAAGATTGTCATCGAAGACGCAGTCCTGTATGTCGAAAAGTGAAACCGAATCCAGCCGTTCAATTGGGCCACATGAAAGCCTTGGAAACAAAACCAGCCCAGTACCCTATCCGACGTGTGCAAACCAAAGTGTTCTCTGTGTCTGCTGGAAATATGAGCACCAACAAAGACAACCTGTTCCTGGGGGAACTACCCAAGCGATTGATCCTGGCCTTTGTGGAAAATACCAGTTTCAGTGGAGCCTACCCAGAGAATCCGTTTGACTTTAAACATTTGGGCATCAATTTTGTGGCCCTGCATGTGGATGGACAACAAGTGCCAGCCACCGCCTTAACCCCGAACTTTGGGCGCGCGAATTTCATTCGAGCCTATCAGAGCCTGTTTACAGCCACCGGTCAAATCAACCAGGACGAAGGGAATTTCATCAGTCGGGAGGACTACGGGAACGGATACACATTGTTCTGTTTCGATCTGACCCCCACCTTAGAGAACGACCATCAGCTGGCCCTGGCCAAGCAAGGCAATTTACGGTTGGAAATCCACTTTCAACGAGCCCTCCGGAGCACCGTCAATGTGATCTGCTACGCCGAGTTTGACAACATCATTCAAGTGGACAAGGCGCGCAACGTGCTGTGTGACTTCTCCACCTAACATGGATACAGAGCAGATAACCACCGTGCTGAAGAATGACCCAGAGACACGTATGATGTTTCAAGGGGTGTTCGCCCGAGATGTGTTCCCATTAGACCGTGTGTATCCTGCTGTTTACGTTCTCAACACGGACCCGATGGAGCGATCCGGTGAACACTGGGTGGCCGTGTACTTGACAGAACAGCAGGGCGAATACTTTGACCCGTACGGCCTGCCACCCCTCCATCCCGATTTAACAGACTTCATGGATCAAGGCACAGAGACGTGGTGTTGGAACAGTCAAACGTTGCAAAGCCTGACCAGTAGCGTGTGCGGACAATATTGCTTGTTTTACCTGTACCATCGATGCCGGGGAAGACCCTTATCTACCATCGTACAGATGTTTGACGAGTACCCCAAGGCCGAGGACCGCGATGTACTCGTCTATGACTGGGCCGCCCATCATTTCAATGTACAAGTCCCGTTCTGGGCTTGAATTCTTTCAATGTACATACGCCCGCTGTTCTGGGCTTAAGTTTAAAAGCCCCCTGTTCTGGGCTTGAGTTTTCACGTGGTTGTTCTCACGTTGTTGTTGTTACTGAATAAAAAACAAAAATGAGATCTCACCAAAAAACCCTGTCTTGTGTGTTTTATTCATAATGCATCAATGCCCAATGTGGAGATTCAGTGAAACTGAAATCAGTGGTGTAGGATGGGGCCAAAATGTAACCCATCAAGGTTAGAATGCAAGAGCACTATAGTAAAAATAGAGAGCCAATGAAATCAGCCCACAGACCAAGTACGTGTTTTTGGTGTAGGTTTGGAGCGGGCATTTCATTGAGGTGCGTGTATACGGTGAGTGAAGAGACTCGTCCAACACGTATAGATTAAGTTGATGACTATAAGTTCTATGTTGTCGATTTAACCTGTCCCTACATTGACGCGCGCGCGCGCGCTGCGGTGGGGGGCCGGGGCCCGCCGGGGCCGGAAAAGTTGGAGATCGTTTTAGTGAAAACCGGAAGTGACGTGACACACTTGCGCAGACCCACCACACCACGTGAACGCCATTGTAGAGAAAAAAAAAACCCAGTACATGACAGACACAGACAAGTCTAGACATGGCCAGAGGTCACGCCCCATTCACCCCAACCGGAAGTGACGTCACACACTTGTTCATTGGACCATTAGTGGCGCCTCTAGCTCCAAAACGTCTAGCGGGACCCATACAGGGTGCAGTTTTCGACACTAGGTGACCACATCCCGACGAAATGGCCAGTTTTCGACACCGGATGTGCCGCCATCTTGAACATACGTTCCGCCATCTTGGATATGTCCCATAATGCACCGGGTCAAAATACTCGCTTCTGATTGGCTGAGAGCTCTGTGACGGATTTGAAATAATCGCTTCTGATTGGCCGAGAGCTCCGCATTGCTGTCTGCGCATGATATTCCTACCGTACATCCAACCCATCAGATGCCCCTTCACGAATGCTTCACTTTGATACCTCACTCGACCCCATCGGACCCTTAGGGACTTCCCTAGATGCCAAAACGTCTATTTTCATACCCTTGGGCCACCACGCATGCGCAGAATGCCGATATTTCAACCCCACACCCAGCCCATCAGATGCCACTTCACGAATGCTTCACTTTGATACCTGACTCGACCCCATCGGACCCTTAGTGGCTCCCCTAGATGCCAAAACGTCTATTTCCATACCCTTGGTCCACCGCGCATGCGCAGAATGCCGATATTTCAACCCCACACCCAGCCCATCAGATGTCCCTTCACGAATGCTTCACTTTGATACCTCACTCGACCCGATTGGACCATTAGGGGCTCCCCTGGCTCCAAAACGTCTATTTTCATACCCTTGGGCTACCGCGCATGCGCAGAATGCCGATAGTTCAACCCCACACCCAGCCCATCAGATGTCCCTTCACGAATGCTTCACTTTGATACCTCACTCGACCCGATTGGACCATTAGGGGCTCCCCTGGCTCCAAAACGTCTATTTTCATACCCTTCGGCCACCGCGCATGCGCAGAATGCCGATAGTTCAACCCCACACCCAGCCCATTAGATGCCCCTTCACATAAGCTTCACTTTGATACCTCACTCGACCCCATCGGACCATTTTATCTAGGGACTACTTTTTCTCCGCGGAAGCTTTTTCCCGAGACCGAATCACCGCCAAAACCGCGGTCAGACCGCATCACCGCGGATGAATACATCCTGAATACATCCCCTGCAGCAATTGGAACTCTCCTGGATTGGAGGTAGCTTTTGGTCTTTCTATTTTTAGCCGCCATCTTAAACCCACCACCCACCCACCACCACCACAGCCGCCATCTTAAACCCACCACCCACCCACCACCACCACAGCCGCCATCTTAAACCCACCACCCACCCACCACCACCACAGCCGCCATCTTAAACCCACCACCCACCCACCACCACCACAGCCGCCATCTTAAACCCACCACCCACCGCCACCACCACCCACCACCACCACAGCCGCCATCTTAAACCCACCACCCACCACCACCACAGCCGCCATCTTAAACCCACCACCCACCACCACCACCGCCATCTTAAACCCACCACCCACCACCACCACAGCCGCCATCTTAAACCCACCACCCACCACCACCACAGCCGCCATCTTAAACCCACCACCCACCACCACCACCACAGCCGCCATCTTAAACCCACCACCCACCACCACCACCACAGCCGCCACCTAAACCCACCACCCACCACCACCACCACACATGACCCCATGTGACACAATACTCGCTTCTGATTGGCTGGCGCGTGACGTCACAGAGGTCATATGCAAATTTCTGAGGTCAATTGGGGTCCAAATACGCTTTGTATACTACTTTCAACCAATCCTATTGTACGGATGCGAAATCTGGGGTTACGGCAAACTGGATGTTATAGAGAGAGTGCAACTGCAATTTTGCAAGTCTATATTATCTTTGAAGAGTTCGACTCCAAATTATATGATTTATGGAGAACTGGGAATATTTCCACTGTACATAAAAGTTCAAATGCGAATGGTATCTTTCTGGCTAAGTCTTATACAGGGTAGAGCTAGCAAAATATCGCATGTCTTATATCGATTATGTTACCATAACAGACTAGATTTTGAACCCATCTGGATGAAAAACATAAGGATTATACTTGAATCGTCAGGATTCAATTATGTCTGGGAATGCCAAGGGAATATCGACAAAAACCTTTTTATGAAAAAATTAGAACGAAGACTAAAAGATCAGTTTTTGCAAAAATGGCAGGGGGATATATTAGAATCATCCAAGGGGAAATTTTACCAAATTGTCAAGACAGATTTTACATTTGAGCTTTACCTTAAGACACTTCCAAAAAGATCTAGAATTACTATCTCTAAATTCAGGACCTCAAATCACCACCTACCAATCGAAACGGGGAGATGGCATAACATACCAATATCTGATCGAAATTGCTCTCTTTGTAATATGAATATAGTTGGGGATGAGTATCATTTCATGGTTCAGTGCAATGCGCTGAGTGCATACAGAAAATTGTACATACCTGGTTTTATTTCTGTAAGACCCAGCGCTTTCAAACTACGCCTACTTTTTCAGTCGAAGAATAAATCTAAACTGGCAAAACTCTGTAAATTTATTCAAATAGGACTGTCTCTTTTATAGTTCGTGAGAAGATACCAATTCCTCCAGAGAGGTGCTTACCAATACTACTATATGAAACTCAGAGTCTCTGTTGAAAGACTAAAAAGAGAGAATTATTTATTGGATTTAAATATATCCACAAATTTACTTCATATGAAACAACCAATGTGAGAATCATTAAGAATGTTTATGACACCAGATGCAATCATTGTACCGCCATCTTGACCCAAATGTTGTATTATATTCCTCACATGCCACCCCGGTGGCCTTGGGCGTAATAAAGTTGACTTGAGTAACACAGACAATGGGTTCAATAATTTCCTGTTTAAATTGAGACAATGACAACAAAGCCGGAATAAATCCCAGTTTTCAACCAATCAAATCAACTTAGTTACACTATAAGCACGATGATGAAGCAGATTTCAATGGAGATCTTACAAAAAGAGGTAGAGCTATAGCCCTATTGGTAATAAATCAGGCAATCGATAATAGGATTGTAAGTACAGGGCGAGCGCTCTCCTGTTATAACATCGAATTAACAAAGAATAATAAGACGCCTTCAGCCGTCGTTGCCGAGCTACCGTAGGTGATTCCTCGTAGAACTGTTTGTTCATTTATTCTGCAACATTAGGCAAGATTATTATGGTCCCACTTACCGAGAGTTGTTCCTATTACCTCACACCACTTTTGTCAATTTGTCAGTGTGAACAATATGCAATGTACAGTACTTGTATTAAATACAGATACGATGTACTGCGATATTAAAGGTTAGACTTCACTATTAAGTGTGATAGTAGAGATGAAATACCGCAGAAAACAGGGCGTCTGCTGATTGGCTGTTATTCATCCCAGGAAGGAATGGTTGGTGTCATATATATTGAAATTCTTTTTGGATTATTTGACAAATCAAAACATACAAAAATGCTGGAACAGTGTCTGCAGACAGCAACATTGTGACAGCTTTTTTTCGGGTACCCCATGGTGTTTTAGGGCATTTTTAGTTTCTGCTGGGTGATTGTCTATGATGGCGGCTGGTTCGAAATCGAGCCGCTCATCATATGTTCAAATTGCCGATAAATTTGACAGAACAAATCAGTCTTTCCAGCAAGGTAGGTCATTTGTTGCAACGAAATATTGGGAATAGGTTTTTCTGGAGATGTGCCGGCCAAATGTGCCGGCCAAATTTTTTCCTTAAGGATATCCGCTGGTGGTTTTTGACTTTGGCAGCCATTTTGCCTGTTTTTTATTGGGTTATCTCCCTTCCCTAGATTAAGAGATGGGGATTTCCTTTGAAAGCCTTCTAGCCGAGAATTTTGCACACCAACATCCACCCAATTTGCTAAATTTTGATAGACATTGTGATTATCTGCAAACAGTTAGAATATAAGAAAAAGTTAAATACTATTTATATGAATTTTTCATGAATATGCTTCAAAAATAGGGCTATTCCCTATGCTTTCTGGGTTATCAAATTGAGCATGGGTCAGTCCACTTAACGTTGCCTAAAGCTAAAATATGCACACCAACCTATATTTTTTTCTTTGTTTTTCCTCATACTACACAATTATGAATGCAACAACACACATTATTCAAAAAGTTAATTACTTTGATTTACCACCAGCGGACATCCTTAAGTGGCATTTAGAAGTTGGGAAGTAGATAAATAAACAAATTGCTTATGGATAACAACTTCTAGTTTAAGTGATTGACTTGAGAACTGCTTATTGCTTATGGATAACAACTTCTAGTTTAAGTGATTGACTTGAGAACGATACTAGTACCTGGATCGAAACGTCGTCCTAAATAAACTAGAAGTTGTTATCCATGAGCAATTTGTTTATTTATTACCCCATGGTGTTTTAGGGCATATTTAGTTTCTGCTGGATGATTGTCTATGATGGCGGCTGGTTCGAAATCGAGCCGCTCATCATATGTTCAAATTGCCGATAAATTTGACAGAACAAATCAGTCTTTCCAGCAAGGTAGGTCATTTGTTGCAACGAAATATTGCGAATAGGTTTTTCTGGAGATGTGTCGGCCAAATTTACTACATAATAAGTAAGGAATTTTAATAGTATTTTCACACCTAAAGACGGTAATCTATGCAACCCTGTTGGTATCGTACTGCTATCGTATTTGACATACTTTGCTTAACAGCCGCGACAGGGCTTGATTTCACTCACAAGTCGTGGTTTCATCATCCAATCACAACCACAGAAATCAGAATGGCTGGCCTATCAGAACCACAGGCTAAAATATGCGCACCAATGAAAACCACAGAAACCACAATTGTGGTTTGACTAATCAGCAATCAGTATTCTTACACGTGACCCTTCCAAAGTGAAAGTAATTATTCGAGAGTAACGTGTTTGCTTGAGTTCGAAACAAACAACAACAATCTATAGCATTCACCAGTTCGTTCGAAATACTGTACGGTAAGTATAATAATTTGTCGATTTCCTGCAATTTGTGGTTGATGAGACTAGTTTTCCTTGGCAGAACGTCCGCTGATTTCGTTGAAGAACTTCGGGTGTTGTTGTTGTTGTTGTTGTGGTTTGTTGTTGTTGTTCATTCGTTCTTTGGATTGTTCATCCGGTATAGATATAACAGTTTCTTAGGGAGACACCGTCTGTCTGTCATCAATACGTCGTCTGTCTTGACAGATATCAGTCAACCACACAGGCCCTCAAAACAAGAGTGTGGAAGGTGGTTTTAGGGTGAAGTGTCGAAATATGGGGTCTACATAATCTAATGCTTTATATGACACTTGTTATTTCTTCAGACATCTAACAGATCAAGAAAAATTCTATTTTTTGATCAACCCACCTAACCATCTGTCCCCCAAAATTGCACAGTTTATTTACGAAATGTTACAACAGAGAACATCGCAGCTAGCCGGCACCCCTGCCACACAGACTTAAGCATGAATATTAAACTATTCCACCCTCGTCATTGGGGTGCGACTCCACACAGCACTCATGTCACTCATGTATCTTGGATACAGGCTAAGCCTATCACAACTAACTATTCTGTATTGTTAGAGCTGTATGAAGTATGTATGTGCATGTTTGCCTGGAGATTGTGATAATCTTGTTTGTACATGGCATTGTTTTTAAAAACCATTGACATATGTATATATATTTTTTTTATATGAATATTCATGTATGGAAATAAAGTAACTATATAGAAGCACAGGTAAACCCCATGCATGCTTCGTACAGGTGTGTTTGTACATAAAGCATGGGGTTATGTATAGAGATGCTATATTTTGACACCTCATCGATACGTTCCTATAGTGTTCAAACAGAAATCTGAAGTCAAAAAGTTTCTGGACTATTTGAATAAAAGACACAAGAATATGACCTTTATATGTGAAGAGGAAAACAATGGAATTTACCTTTCCTAGATGTCCTAGTCATGAAAACTGAAAGTGACACAAATACTACCATATACAGAAAACCAACATACACTGGACTTTACAAACTCATTGCCCATTTCCAACATGACTTCCTATTTTTCGAATAATCCACACATTGTAACATGCATGTGCTATTCCAATGTTGTTTGTGGTTGTTAAACAAAGTCCTGCAGATCTTGCTATCTTCTACATGTAGAAGATACTAGGTTAGAGTCCTAGGGGATTTAAAAAAAACAATTCTCTCACATTGACGGAATAACACTCACACTAACAGTTATATACATGTACAAAATACATTGTAGAGGTTGTTAATCTACCCACATAGGAAAACCGGCAATGATCCTTAGGCATGTACACGAAAGGATGTTAGAACATAAGTTAAACTCCAATGTTAAATATCAGAAGTCTGCATTTGGGAACCACTGTTTGTACAAAAGACATAATCCTAACCATGCCCGATACACTCATTATACATGTTATAGACAATGCTAAATTTGACTCACAAACTAAAGATAAAGGAATCCCTACAATCAGCAAATCTTGCCCTGATCTGAACAATAGTATGCCTTCCACACCTCTGTATCTACATGTATTCAGTGTATGATATGACTGGTTTCACACATTCAATTGTTTCTTGGTAGTTTTGTAATTGTTTATATAGCACAGGTTGTTGTTTTCTTTCTCACTGTATTGTACTTTCAACTATTTGAGTGAGTTGATCTCACCTACATGTATGTATATAAACCTACCTGTACCATCACTCAGTGCATTAGCCACTCTGAGGATGAAAGCTTAGAGAATACACTACGTATCGTATTGCAGTAGTCACTTTATTTATTTTGAGTTTATCTATTTTAGTACCAGATTTTACAATTTTCTTCTTTGGATCATGCCGGGTCCACTTCACCCCAAATTTCGGAGGAGCAGCACAGGTGATCTTCTTGTTACTGATTCTGCAGAAGGGAGACGGGTAGGAGCTAATCCCCCGGCATGGTCACCACCACTTAGTGCGAGTGTGATAGATAAAGAAGCCAGGGAGAGAGTCCGTGCCAGACTAGGAGATTTGTCAGATGAAAAAGATGTTCTTGGTGTGTATTTCACTGACCTAGTTATTAGATTAACTACGGTACATAAGTCTGTCCATACTGTACTTTGAAATATGTATGATTGAAACATTGAAGAGTGTGTATGTGTGTGTGTGTGTGTGTCTGAGTTGTTTTCACCATCACTTTTAACATCTTCTTGGCATGTGCCTGATTGCGTGAGATTGTTCAAGTCGCAGGGATGTGACATGTGACCTCCCACACTGTTACATTATACTGACACATGCCAATAATTTTAAGCATTGGAACATCTCAGAATACATTGCAGTTATTTTATTATTAAATTATGCATTTTATTTTGCTTATGATGTCAGTTACATTTATGTTGTTTTTTTTTTCCTTTTCTGTCTGGTAATATCTGTATTCCAAGGTTGATGAATATACATACATGTAAGTCACATGTTGTATACATGTAGGCCTACTCTGGGAGTAAGTCAATACTTTAAATGGTATTTGTTTTTTTATATTCAATTTATTATTTGTTAAATTATTATTTATTTTCTTGTTCATTGCATTGTTGAACTTTTAGGCGAGTACATACTGCAAAGTGGGAAATACAGGGGCAGGTCTTTCCGCTGGCTGCTGGAGAATGTCCCTGGATATGTTGGATGGTTTG
The DNA here is from genome assembly GCA_036873755.1 of Hanleya hanleyi. Classification (NCBI taxonomy): domain Eukaryota; kingdom Metazoa; phylum Mollusca; class Polyplacophora; order Lepidopleurida; family Hanleyidae; genus Hanleya; species Hanleya hanleyi. Next base: position 61,862 of record JAVTVY010022325.1, read on the forward strand.
TTGGGCAAATCATCCAGGATGAAGGAAAAGAAGATACATCAAGTGCTCATCAAAAAAACAACAAAAGTGCATTCAAGGTATTATAAAAGACAACAAATATTCTGTTTACTGAAACATTTTTTTTCTGAAGACTTGTTTTAGGCTATTCCATAGAACGGAAATGACTTTTAAATTGTGTTGGTGCCAATTTGCCAGAGGGAAATTTAGTGTGAATTAAATTATATTTCTAGCGCTATGTACAAATGTTTAAGGAGGGACACACCATCATCACGAAGAAAAGGGAGGAAAAGTCCGCTAAGCCTGCCAAGTCTGAGAGTACATCCCGCTTTCAGGGCCTTCTGACGGGACGACAACTCCCGGCAGAAGTACTAAAACACAAGGTCAAGGCACTTTCTTCTCCACCAAAGGTGAAACCAAGTGAGTATTGCAGGTCATTGAATCTGAATGGTGTGTCATTTTATCATAATGTATTTTCAAGTCATCAAACAGGATTTGAATTGGGCTGAAGAAATTGTGATTTCAATCTTTGATAAATTAAGTTTTGATTAAGAGATCTAGCAAATTTTTATTTTATCTATTATTTATTATTATTGATCTATTTTTCTTGATTCATAGACATTCCATCAACTCAAGTGACAATTCAAGAAGTCACACCAGGCAAGTATTTGAGTGGTACGGATGTTAATGGCCAGTATTAATATCATTTAAGTAGTACATTGTACATGTATATATAGTAATGGAAACGAAACATCAGCTCCACAGCAATAAAAAATAAAAAAAGTTGTTATCCATAGAATAGTGCTGTGTCATTACTATACCTTTTTGTTTCAAATATATTGGCTCTAAGATAAGATAAGTAGTGAAACTTTCAAATTTTTTAATGCGTACTACACATTATCACACATCTGATACATACTTGTAGTGACATGTAGACCTGTAGGAGATTTTCTAGTGATCCCATCTTATGCACTACTTGAATATCATATTTTTTCTTTATTGTGCAGGCAGCTCGACACAGGAAGATGAAGAGCTGGCTGCCTTTCTCCAGCAGATTGAGTCCGCTGAAGTATCAGGTAGTTATTGAGTAAAATATGTATGTACATTTATTAGGCCAAGTCAATGAAATTTTGAACTTTGTGGTGGCCATTTTGATTTCACCAAAAATGATACCTCATTCTCTCCATTAGATATATAACCGGTTTCAACAGTGACTCCTTAATTTGTCATCCAATATGGCCACCATGAGCTGCTCTAAGCTTCACCCATTTTGTAGCTGTCTACAGCTGTCTTGGATATTGAAAATGTGATTAATCTGACAGAATTCAATCCAGTTTGATAGTTAACCTGAGGACATATACTTCTTGTTTCTTTTTGAACATATTTGACAATTGAAATTTTAATTAATTAATTAATTTTAATTATTTTATGATATAACAGGTTGAATTTAGGTAAGTACATGTATTGTCATAGCTTGGTGCCAATTTGCAACTGTGGTGCAGGTCAATATATTTACTCTTTTTGCTTGAACAACCTTATTACAAGCTTATTACAACCCATATGCTATCTGTCAGTAAAAAGCTTGCATCTATATATCTAATCTCTGTCTGCCTGTCATCTGCTCTGCATTTTGCCATTTCCACACCAATCTGGACCAAATCTTGGGATTACCTCACAGGTTTTCAACTATACCACTTTTTCCTTTGGCCTTATAAACGTGTCAGATGGAAGCCACGTGACAGAATTTTGAACCTGGATAACATTCTATACCCACTGCAGACAATCAATTGTTTTCTGTTTGATAAGCATTTTTTGTTTAAACTCTCATATTTCAGAACCTGTTCATCAGGCAGAACCTCTTCATCAGACAGGACCTCTTCGTCAGGCAGGACCTCTTCGTCAGGCAGGACCTCTTCATCAGGCAGGACCTCTTCATCAGACAGGACCTCTTCATCAGGCAGAACCTCTTCATCAGACAGAACCTCTTCATCAGGCAGGACCTCTTCATCAGGCAGAACCTCTTCATCAGACAGGACCTCTTCATCAGGCAGAACCTCTTCATCAGGCAGGACCTCTTCATCAGGGCTCAGAAGATCCCCTCCTTTACCAGGGCTGGAAGACAACTTTGCCGAAAGTGGATCACCAGTGGATTTCCAAACAATTCATAAGGAGAAACCCCTCTAACAACAAAATTGAGTTCCGGTCAGAGCAGTTGACCCAGCTCTGGTATGCACCTCCTCAACCAAACCTCTCTCCCAGTGTGAGGAACAAAGTGGATCGGTACTTTGGTCATCGCCTGTTCCTGTGGATGCCATTAAACATTTGGGGTGTTAGGCTCTATTGTCCCCACAGTGATGAAAGTGGTAAATGCAAAGGGGCATTAACCAGGGCTGGCATGCACCAGAAGACCAGACTGGTGCTCGATGTCAACTGGCACTATATAATAGCTTCAGAGTATCTTCGATGTTCTTCATGTGGTAAAAAGGTAGGATATGTTTTGTGTGTACTTGCATGTAGGTCTACTTAAATTTTGGATACAATGGAGGATGTTGTTTAGTTTTTCAAGTTGGGAACTTTTGTTATTTGTGTACATGTAGAAATGATTTATGATTTAACTCATATAAATCTGCAGGTTATAGCATGGGCACATAACATCATCAGCCAGTTGGACAACGACCGCCAGCTCTTGTTTCCGTGTATCCTCACAGCTAAGCTTGCATGTGACCGGAAGGTGGTGGAGTTGCTGCGAAACCGGGGACTTGGAAACAGCAGCAGCAGGGTGTGTAGGCAACTAGAAGAGGAGCACGGGGACAACTACCTCAGGGAAGTCCACCATTACTTGACTGAGTGCCGCAGATTCAAAACCGCATCTCGGGCTGGTCTGTTAGTTCACACCCAGTTCGAAGAGCCACCGGAGATGATACCAATACCCAGGCACCGGTGGCTCATGAAAGTATACCAACTGGATGTGCTAACGAGACTGGATTATATCAAAGCCAGCATCACGTCGCAGTTTGGGGAGGTCCTTAAAATAGACTCCACCAAAAAAATCACCAAGAAGCTGGCAGGTAGGGGTCAATGCCAAGTATCATTATTAAATGGCTCATGGATCAAATATCAGGAACCCACACAATTTTTCATCAAATGTAATGTAAGCATGTCGATTTTCACAAATATATTTTCCATATTTAGATACAAAGTTTCCTAAGTTTATAATTTTTTGTATTGCACTTCTTTTGAGCAAATGGAAGTTATTTTATAAGCCTAGATGAAAGGAAGGTTTATTGCAGGTGATTTAGCTACTGTCTATAGAAATTAAGCTGTTTTCAGGACGGAGTGCCAAAACCGTCATGTGGGCCACCAACGTTGGCAATGAACATGGTCAAGTGATTATGACAGTTCTTACTACCGGAGAAGGACTGGGGTTAAAACAGATGATAGATGGCATCATCAGTCGCTACCAAGGTGGGAATGTGGCTCCTCCCCATCTTCTCTATGTAGACAGAGACTGTTGTGGAAGTTCTGGCGTGGCAAAATATTTTCAAGAGTGGCCTTTCCTACTTGTTAGGTAAAAATAATCTATTACAATGTCCTCATTTTTTTTCTAATAGTAAATAATTGGATATTGTGATTTTCAGCAACAGCATAACATATTTTTTTATCATTAGAATGCTGTTATCACATTGTTTTAGTATTATATTACAAACTTCAGTGTACATTAGAAATTATGTAGCTTAATGAAAACCTGGTGTATGTTTACACTTTCAACATTACATTGAAAACATTTGTGTGAAGAACACAAATATCAAAATTTTGTGACAGTATTTTATTTGTCCTGGATTGGTTTTCTGACATCAAATTTAATTTGTTGCTTTTTTTTTCTCTTTTTTTTTTGTAGACTGGATATCTGGCATTTTATGAGACGGCTGTCAGTGGGATGTACAACTGATGCTCACCAGCTGTATGGCATATTTATGGGGCGTCTCAGTCACTGCATCTTCTGCTGGGAAGAAGATGATGTTGCCCTGTTGAAAAGAGCAAAGCGCTTAGAGATGGTCAAGCAGCATATTTCAAATCCCAGTGATGGAGATGTAATCCGTGCCATCACCAGAAACGAGTTGGCCCTCCACTGCAGGAGAGTGACACGTGGCGTTGAGGAAACAACACGCCTCATATCTGACCTCATCAAGTCTATGGATGGAGACAATGGTCTTGACATCCTGGGTGTCCCACTGATAGACAGTCTCAAGATGCAAGAAATTTGGATACAGCAGAGTCGCCATGTCGGGTGCTTCCAGGACCCTGAAGGTATACAGCTTTATAGGAGAGTCGGGATGGTCAGGAAGGGAGGGGTGGCACTGCCCACTTACCGATGTGCCAGGGGTTCCACCAGCCTGGAAAGTTTCCACTTGCACATGGCTAGATTTATTCCAGGTAAATAATTTTTTGAGTTATGTTTGTGAATATGCTTTTTATCTAGAATGTTTCCATTTCACAGAAACAGAACACAGAAACTACACTAGTGAGATGTGAGTATTCTTTGACATCACTATGCTGTGGACATGTGATACATAATTTGAGCTTTTGCAGGTAAATACATATGCTGAACATTTAATGACCACAATATTCTTTTATTTATGCAGGCACTTTAGCGAGTGATGTGAATTTTCAGGTGTATCTCCTGGATGGGGTGTATCGTTGGAATGAAGACCGCAGGCTAGATGCCATCACTGAGCAAGGTGATGCTGGACCTCTCTCCTACGATGGTCCACTTCAACAAGCCGTCAAGAAGCTTGCCTCAGAGGTGCTGGGCAAGGAAATGTGCCCTCATTATACGCCACCTAAAGAATATACAGGTACAAGATTATACTTGTGTAGTCTTGACATATTCATTTCTTGCTTAATAGGCTTTTTCATGACAGATGGCTAATATAAGAGTTGACTGTGCATGTAGGCAGCTTACAGATTATTCAGATCAGTTATGCATATTTTTCAAGTATATCTTCTATTGTCTGCAGGGGAGCTTCTGGGCCTTGAGTACCTCTTCTCCCAGTCTTCAGGTGAAGACATCAATTATGCCCAGGCTGCTGAAGCCATGGAGGAGGATACCGGCCTCGATGAGGATGACTCGGGTGAAGTGGAGGATGAAGGTTTTGTGGAGCCCACTGTGGTAGAAGACATAACAGTCCCCATGTTGGAGGGTACTACTCCACAGAAACCCACTCCACCTCCGAAAGCAATACTTCACATTCCCAGTGATGAGGAGTATAAAGCATTAGGTCAAGGTGTGTGAAATTTATTTACGTTTTGAATTCTGCAGTGTGAGAAGATGATTTAATGGGATTTAATGGGAATAGTTGTACAGTTTTCCAAAAAATAATAGATGATACTGCAAATGTATAATAACCTTTTTGTAGTTTTCACAAAACTAAAGTAAAGTCTTCCAATTTAATTTCTGAGTATGAATCTTCCAGGGTATGACTGTGAGATGTTGTAGAATGTCTTCTTCCCATGGTAAAAACAAATATTCCTTATTTCAGGAGGTTTACAGTTACAGCCACAAGAATTGTCTTCTGCCCCAAGAGAGTTCAGTCCTCCTGACCCGACATCCAGTACAACATCAAGTGAGTATGTGATGTCTAGTAATGTAATATCACTTGTCTTTATTGCAGAATGTAAGTTGTAAGTGTCCTGTCTTGTGTGCTGTCCTCAGTGTTTTATAGGGTGGATGGAGGGTGTCTGGTTCCATGCTGCTTCAAAGATGTCTTCACTGGGTGGTGCTTAGTTGTTTCATTGTGATATAGCTGAAATATTGTTGAAAGTGACGCTTAATTCTATTCACTCACTCATTCATGAGTACATGTCTCTATGTTTTCAGACGAGTATTTTTATTCATTCATTCATTTGTGCATTCCATCAATCAATCATACATTCATTTCAGGACATTTGCTGTTTGACCCACTGGCTCCTGCCACAATGGAATTCACTCCCCCTGGTCCGACATCAAATGAGTAAATCCTGTGAATTTCATGATAAATGACATCTTTATAATGATCATATTCTGCCAAGTCTACTTGCTTTAGCAGATTAGCTATGACATATTCCCATATGCTGATTGGTATTACTGCAGACAATGATGCACTTCTTTAAATTTAAATCACAGCAGTTGCCGATTTCTGAACATGTTGACGTTACAGTGTCGAGTGATTGAACTTGAAATTTCATACAAGGTGTGAAATAATAGAATATTTTGTATCATAGTTATCAATTTTTGTATTTATTTTTTTTCTCTTAGGTCAGGGACAGCGGCAACAGCCTGCAGAAGAGGTGGCTCCGGTCATGCCAGATGAGCCCATTACTGATGATGTAAGGCATTACATAATTTGAATTGAAACACATGTATCTCATATCCCTTTCTGTCTCAAATCCATTAGTACGATTCAGGAACATGTACTGTATGGAAGCTATCCTGTCCTCCTAATATGGTGTGTCTCACCATTTTATTAATGCTTTTCATGTTATTTATATTTTGTAGAGTGACCTTGGTCCTGACAATGTTCCAGGGTACACGCAGGTGCTGAAGCTTGCCAGTTTCCTGGTTGGCCTGCGAGACCAACCTACTCCTTTGAGCACTGAGCAGGCAGAGGTAGTGATTCAAATATGGGGTGAATTGTCAGATTACGACAAGCAACGTACACGATTCCCACAAAGATTTGCTTCATCCCCAGGGTCTGGACGGTTCAAGAGTCCGAAAAAACAAGTTGCTTTGGGTGTCGCCAGCATCGAGAGGTATTTTATTTTGTCTGCGTTTTAAATGATATTTTTAATCTGACCCCGAATCTATTTAATTGCATGTATTATTTTGTATATTTACAGAGCCATCCTAGGGCCTAATGCCACTAGAGCAAACTGGCCTGACTGCAATAGATATGTGGAGGCCATCGTCAAGAAGTTGGTTCAGGAGTACCCGAGTGACAGACGGTCCAGGACCATGCAGACTTACATGTCACGGTGGAATCTGATAAAGGATGCATATTCCCGAATCCAAATTTTGGTACTTGGCAACCAGAGGGTAATGAGCCAAACAGATATCCAGTTGCCAAGCCTTAACATTAAAACAATACAGCAGTGGTATGTATTGAATTATTTATCTCCATGTAGCATTCAATATATTGTCCTGTAATTTTTTTATATTTTCAGATTAGGATCAAAAGGTTTTTCTTTTACAGGGTTTCTTTGAAGCATGTGATGGTATTATACAGAAATAATGTTGTACATGATATCACATGTTCCGATTTCTAATTTTCAGGTACAACAAGAAAGGGAAGGAGAAAGACCTAAAGATTCTCCTTCAGGGAATCAACCTGCCAGAGGCACCAATGTCTGGTACAGGTGCGCCACCTCCCAGTGAGAAGCTGAAGGCACTAAATGTTGGGGAGGGTACCCAATTTCACTTCCCAGATGCCCCGGATACTGCTGGTATGGCAACGTTAAAGGTACGTCGGAGGCCCCAGACTGATACTGCAGCCATTCCAATTCTTCCAAGGCCACCAGAGGTTACTCCTGTTCGTTTGCCACTACTCATGTCTCCAAATGTTTTGATGCAGCCGTCACAGTGGCTGCTTCCCCCTACTGTAGGAGTACCAGGTCAGGCTGTGCCACCAATGGTCGAACAGGAAAAGGAAGGGCTGGCGAAACCAAAGTACCAACGGACTGCTGGACTAGTCAAATGTCCCAAGTGTGGAGAAGAAAGGACTCGCCCTGTGCATGAACAGTATATGGGCTACAGATACTGTGGCAAAACAGAGACCATACCCTTTTCAAAGTGGAGAGCCGATCTTCAGGCCAAGGGTGTGGCACGAAAAGGGAAGAAGAAATAGGAAAAGATGTGCAACACGAAGTGGGGGGAAAAAAAAAAACTTAAAAAAATTTCTAATGCTGCGTATTGTATCATATTTCAGTGATGTATATTTTTACTAGAATTTTTAAAATTTCAAAATTATTCGATCTGTAACATACAAACCTCATACGAGGCATTATTTCAGGCTTTTCATTCAAATTCAGTAATCAAGCACATCACTAATTCTATGATACAATACAAGGTTCCAAGCCCTTGAAAAAGCAGAGGAGAAATTTGTATGGCTTCTCACAAAGGTGGGGGCATAAAGTTCGGGTGGGGGGGGGGGGGGGGGGTTGAGGGCAAATAGGGAGATAAAGACGGGGAAAATAAGGGTCTAAAAGACCTCTTGACAGTCACGAGATGTCAAAGGGAAACAATTTTGACAAAATAACTTCAAAAGGGGATGCAATTTTGATAAAGTGGGGATAGTTGTTTCAAATCATTATTATTTCTTACGATTTTGGAAGAAAAAAATGTTTTGATAAATGAATGAAAAATATTGCGATTTTTATAAAAATTAATGATGAATTGAAGATATATGAGGAATTGAATTAATGAAGAATTGAATTAATGATTAATTGAATTAATGATGAATTGTATTCATGACGAATTGAATGCATGACTAATTGAATTAATGATGAATTGACTGAATGACGAATTGAATTGATGAAATATCAGACTAATAACAAAATAAATTGATGAAATATCAGATTAATAACGAAATGAATTAATGACGAATTAGAGTAAGAGCAACTTAGATTAATCTCGAGTATACGAATAGTGAACGGAATAACAAATTTAACTAATGACGAATTAGTTGAATGATGAATTGAATTAATAACGAATTGATTGAATGACGAATTAAATGAATGACGAATTAGTTGAGTGACGAATTGAATTAATGGTGTAGATTGATGATGAGATATATTGACAAAATAGATAAAAATCGATTGATGACTAATTGATTTCTTGGAGAATTGAATTAAGTACGAATTAGGTTAATGATGAATTGAAATGATTATTAACGAAATGAATTAATGATGAATTACATCAACGGCGTATTATATTGATGAAACACCTTCACAAAATGGATTAAATATCAAGGATTAATGATGAATTGAATTAATGACGAATTGCCTGAATGACGAATTGAATTAATGACGAATCAGCTGAATGACGGACTGAATCATGAAGAGGTGAACTAAATATGAATTAGATTGATGAAACACACTGAGAAAATAGATTAAAAGTCAGATATTATGGATTGGATTAGTGACGAATTGACTGAATGACGACTTGAATTGATGGAATATCAGATTAATAACGAAATAAATTATTGACGAATTAGATTAAGGGCGAATTAGATTGAAGTCGAGTATATGGATGGTGAATGGAATTAAGGACAAATTTAGTTAATGACAAATTTAGTTGAATGATGAATTGTCTTAATGTCGAATTGGTTGAATGACCAATTGAATGAATGATGAATTAGTTGAGTGACGAATTGAATAATGGCGAAATGAATTAACGGTGAATCAGATTGATTATGAGATACTGACAAAATAGATAAAAATCGATTGAATTAATGATGAATTTACTGAATGCCGAATTGAATGACAAATTAGATAAATAACGAAATGAATTAATGATGAATTACATTAACGGCGAATTATATTGATGAAACACCTTGACAAAATCGATATATAAATCAAGAATTGAAGAATTGAATCAATGACGAATTGACAATGTTGATTTGATGGCGAAATGAATTAACGTAGAATTAGATTTACATTGACAAAACAGATCAAAGTCAATGAATTGAATTAATGGAGAATTGAATTAAAGACTCGTGGAATTTTTTTGAACGAAAAACATACCACTGGGCATTTATTTGCCATACGACCACATTTCACATGCTTTGTTCAGCCCCCGTGATCTGGAACCAAACAGACACTATCACTAAATGAAAGAAGCAGATCATGATATACATTTCGGTTTTACCGATGCCAAATGACTTGAACAGAAGACAATTAGACGAAAAGAAAATCAATAAATATATCAATAATAAATTTCATAAAAAAAATTCGTCTTTGCAAGAGGGACATCAGACACACTGACAACACAGACCATTCATTCAAATTTCGCCTTTCATTTGGGAAACAGAAATATTCCTCAAACACAGTATAAGTATTCTCTTTTGTGATCTAATTTTCGTTTATCAATTTAGTGATGTAAATAAACTGATATCTTCTGAAATCTTATGTTGGTGGGTTTTTTTAATAGATCACATTGCCATCTGAGGGTCTTCTTAAATAAAGTGTAACATATAGGGTTGTTATATTTTGCAGCATAAATAAAGTATTTTGCTTGAGAAAAAGCAAAATTTAGTCCGCATGCGTCTATTCTATTAGGCTGACTGAGAGTACCGCACAAGAAACATGAGGCCTACACAGTGAAAAATAATTTTCTTGCAAATTTTTTAGATTTTCTTGAATTTCTTAAATAGGAAAAATACATTATTCTCTCTGTGCTACAATGTTTAGAAAGTTCCGAACAATAATTATTATGACGTTTAGGAGGATAGTTTCGGACAGTTATTGGGCATTTCCAAAGTTTATAAATCTGTTTCAATTTTTGTCTTGTCAGTAAGATATCATTTTATTCTCAAATAGGAAAAAAATAAGAAAAACCTTCCAATTTCTTAAAATGAGAGCCTGACAAGAATTATTTTCTTACAATTTCTTAAAATTTTGAGAAAATTTAAGATAATAATTCTTGTCAGGCTCCCATTTTAAGAAATTGGAAGGTTTTTCTTATTTTTTCTGGTTTGAGAATAAAATCATATCTTACTGGCAAGGTAAAAATTGAAACAGATTTATAAACTTTGGAAATGCCCAATAACTGCCTGAAACTATCCCCCTAAACGTCATAATAATCATTGTTCGGAACTTTCTAAACATTGTATCACAGAGGGAATAATGTATTTTTTCTATTTAAGAAATTCAAGAAAATCTAAGAAATTTCAAGAAATTTGCAAGAAAACTATTTTTTTACTCAAAAAAGATGTTTTTAAATAAATGTTATTAAATAAACATTGACACCCAGTCCCAAATTACAATTGCAATTACATTGTAGGCACTTTTACTTCCCTTTATTGGAGACCATATATAGTAGGAAATGCATTGTAAATTAGGGGGAATAACTGTGAGTTAACTGTTTGAGGTTCATGAGAGTTATCTCCCGATAACTCCCCTTGACGTAAACATGCAATAAATATCGTATCGTATCGTATTGCCGATTTTGTTCCACTCCCTCCTGTTTGCCTTCGGTTTTCTGGTTTGCGCGGTGGAGACTAACAAGCGCAAGCCTCAGGGCAAGTCGGCAGTCATTTGTGGTTGTGGTGGTATCTCGGTATACCTGGTATATGGATGTGGTAACCATGGTATCTTGGTGTACCTGGTAAGTGAATATCGATGGAAACATGCTCATACCCCACATGCTCTTCTTTACAGAATAAATGCTGCGGCCAGTATCTGCCAAAATTATGGTGTTTTCAAGTTATTGTCTTTAGAGTTGTAGTTAGATATATGTCTAGAAATAATCACTTTGGCATAAAAACACTTTTTGAAAAAGTTCTTCTGTAGACACTGTAATTCCTTCTTGATATCAATCGTACTGGCAAGAATAGGTCGTAAATCTCGATGATATGCATTAGAAAACGCCGCACTGTCTCTCGTTGTGATACAAACCGATAATGTTCGAGCCGGCTTCGCAGCCGAGTTGAAACTGATTGGCTTCGACATGTTGAAAAAACGCCAGGTACAGGCTAACGCCCGACAGGAAAACAGGGCAAAGCCCTATAAGGCTAAAATCCTTATCAAACTCCACCAGAATAAAGCAAAATATAGCAAGTTCACACTATGTGAAAACCAAACTTAACAAAGCGTTGTTGTTGTAAACACAGAGCAAGTCAAATTCACGTCTTCACACCTCAGCTGTTTTTTTTTTCTTTTGAAAATAAAATAATTTATTCACTTATAACAAGACATTTGTACATCAGTTTTCGCAGTAGAGTACTAAAATAGATAATATCACAGATAATTGATTCTACTGCATATAACATCATAGTAGCCAAAGTAAGGTCAATCATAGGCTATAATCTACAGTACAATTGAGAATCACGAATTCTACAGATTATGTTATTTTTACACCACACTTTAATGAATGTGCGACGATCTAAACGCCAGAAATCCACATATAACCTAGTTTTAATCATAGCTTTAGTCGTTGCCACAATACTATTCTTAGATCTATCTACTTGCTTAAAAATGATTTCGTTTCTCGCACACCATACATTAAATTGTATAGCACTGATCATATACAAATAAACAGCATATTCATGGCGTGACAGGTGATTATCAAGTAATTTATGAATCATACTTGTTTCGTCAAAATTTGGGAAAAAATTCCCATACAACATAAAAAGTCTTCTAAATTCCTCAAACACTTCGATGATCATTTCACACTCTAAAAACAAATGCTTCTGCGTTTCACTTTCAGAACAGAAAACACATTTATCATCCGTGGCAATATGCCTTCTTAATAATCGTTCTTTAACCGGTAGAATGTTATGAACCAGCTTGAATGAGAAATTAACCAAGTTATGGTCCAAGAAATCATGAAAGACTCCCTTCCAAATTTCTCTCCATGAAAGCTGAGGAGCTGCTACCATTACACGAGGTACTTCAACAATCTTACTAAGGAACACATTGTAAATATACCGACTTGTATACATTATATTAGGCAACGGATTACCATCATAAAACTCTTTCCAAGCTTTCCAGACAAAGTCGTAAAACGGAGATCTCGTGTAAGAATGAGGAATAGTAACCTTGGCAAAATCCGGCCTAAGACGCCTCAAGGACAAACCCAACCAATAGATGACGTAATATTTCCAGTCAGCGGTAGTCCCATACAATAATTTCAAAACATGTCTAACAGCAAATGTTTTTAGCTTACATTCAATGCATTGTATCTTCAAACCTCCTTTAGAAAAATCATTAAACATTACGCTTCTTTTTAAGCCTTCGGGTTTGCTATCCCATACAAATCTAAAAACAGACTGGCAACATTGTTTAACACACTTCTGGGGTAGCATAATGCATTCAGCTGTTGCAATACCTCCCATCGGCCTATTCGATATTACATGGCCTCAATTTGTCACCTAAAGGAAAAAATAAACGTACAGCGTACAGTGTGAATCGGCGATTGCCGGAACCCGGGATTGAACCAGGGACCTTTAGATCTTCAGTCTAACGCTCTCCCAACTGCGCTAAGGCTTGCGCTTGTTAGTCTCCACCGCGCAAACCAGAAAACCGAAGGCAAACAGGAGGGAGTGGAACAAAATCGGCAATACGATACGATACGATATTTATTGCATGTTTACGTCAAGGGGAGTTATCGGGAGATAACTCTCATGAACCTCAAACAGTTAACTCACAGTTATTCCCCCTAATTTACAATGCATTTCCTACTATATATGGTCTCCAATAAAGGGAAGTAAAAGTGCCTACAATGTAATTGCAATTGTAATTTGGGACTGGGTGTCAATGTTTATTTAATAACATTTATTTAAAAACATCTTTTTTGAGTAAAAAAATAGTTTTCTTGCAAATTTCTTGAAATTTCTTAGATTTTCTTGAATTTCTTAAATAGAAAAAATACATTATTCCCTCTGTGATACAATGTTTAGAAAGTTCCGAACAATGATTATTATGACGTTTAGGGGGATAGTTTCAGGCAGTTATTGGGCATTTCCAAAGTTTATAAATCTGTTTCAATTTTTACCTTGCCAGTAAGATATGATTTTATTCTCAAACCAGAAAAAATAAGAAAAACCTTCCAATTTCTTAAAATGGGAGCCTGACAAGAATTATTATCTTAAATTTTCTCAAAATTTTAAGAAATTGTAAGAAAATAATTCTTGTCAGGCTCCCATTTTAAGAAATTGGAAGGTTTTTCTTATTTTTTTCCTATTTGAGAATAAAATGATATCTTACTGACAAGACAAAAATTGAAACAGATTTATAAACTTTGGAAATGCCCAATAACTGTCCGAAACTATCCTCCTAAACGTCATAATAATTATTGTTCGGAACTTTCTAAACATTGTAGCACAGAGAGAATAATGTATTTTTCCTATTTAAGAAATTCAAGAAAATCTAAAAAATTTGCAAGAAAATTATTTTTCACTGTGTAGGCCTCATGTTTCTTGTGCGGTACTCTCAGTCAGCCTAATAGAATAGACGCATGCGGACTAAATTTTGCTTTTTCTCAAGCAAAATACTTTATTTATGCTGCAAAATATAACAACCCTATATGTTACACTTTATTTAAGAAGACCCTCAGATGGCAATGTGATCTATTAAAAAAACCCACCAACATAAGATTTCAGAAGATATCAGTTTATTTACATCACTAAATTGATAAACGAAAATTAGATCACAAAAGAGAATACTTATACTGTGTTTGAGGAATATTTCTGTTTCCCAAATGAAAGGCGAAATTTGAATGAATGGTCTGTGTTGTCAGTGTGTCTGATGTCCCTCTTGCAAAGACGAATTTTTTTTATGAAATTTATTATTGATATATTTATTGATTTTCTTTTCGTCTAATTGTCTTCTGTTCAAGTCATTTGGCATCGGTAAAACCGAAATGTATATCATGATCTGCTTCTTTCATTTAGTGATAGTGTCTGTTTGGTTCCAGATCACGGGGGCTGAACAAAGCATGTGAAATGTGGTCGTATGGCAAATAAATGCCCAGTGGTATGTTTTTCGTTCAAAAAAATTCCACGAGTCTTTAATTCAATTCTCCATTAATTCAATTCATTGACTTTGATCTGTTTTGTCAATGTAAATCTAATTCTACGTTAATTCATTTCGCCATCAAATCAACATTGTCAATTCGTCATTGATTCAATTCTTCAATTCTTGATTTATATATCGATTTTGTCAAGGTGTTTCATCAATATAATTCGCCGTTAATGTAATTCATCATTAATTCATTTCGTTATTTATCTAATTTGTCATTCAATTCGGCATTCAGTAAATTCATCATTAATTCAATCGATTTTTATCTATTTTGTCAGTATCTCATAATCAATCTGATTCACCGTTAATTCATTTCGCCATTATTCAATTCGTCACTCAACTAATTCATCATTCATTCAATTGGTCATTCAACCAATTCGACATTAAGACAATTCATCATTCAACTAAATTTGTCATTAACTAAATTTGTCCTTAATTCCATTCACCATCCATATACTCGACTTCAATCTAATTCGCCCTTAATCTAATTCGTCAATAATTTATTTCGTTATTAATCTGATATTCCATCAATTCAAGTCGTCATTCAGTCAATTCGTCACTAATCCAATCCATAATATCTGACTTTTAATCTATTTTCTCAGTGTGTTTCATCAATCTAATTCATATTTAGTTCACCTCTTCATGATTCAGTCCGTCATTCAGCTGATTCGTCATTAATTCAATTCGTCATTCAGGCAATTCGTCATTAATTCAATTCATCATTAATCCTTGATATTTAATCCATTTTGTGAAGGTGTTTCATCAATATAATACGCCGTTGATGTAATTCATCATTAATTCATTTCGTTAATAATCATTTCAATTCATCATTAACCTAATTCGTACTTAATTCAATTCTCCAAGAAATCAATTAGTCATCAATCGATTTTTATCTATTTTGTCAATATATCTCATCATCAATCTACACCATTAATTCAATTCGTCACTCAACTAATTCGTCATTCATTTAATTCGTCATTCAATCAATTCGTTATTAATTCAATTCATCATTCAACTAATTCGTCATTAGTTAAATTTGTTATTCCGTTCACTATTCGTATACTCGAGATTAATCTAAGTTGCTCTTACTCTAATTCGTCATTAATTCATTTCGTTATTAATCTGATATTTCATCAATTTATTTTGTTATTAGTCTGATATTTCATCAATTCAATTCGTCATTCAGTCAATTCATCATTAATTCAATTAGTCATGCATTCAATTCGTCATGAATACAATTCATCATTAATTCAATTAATCATTAATTCAATTCTTCATTAATTCAATTCCTCATATATCTTCAATTCATCATTAATTTTTATAAAAATCGCAATATTTTTCATTCATTTATCAAAACATTTTTTTCTTCCAAAATCGTAAGAAATAATAATGATTTGAAACAACTATCCCCACTTTATCAAAATTGCATCCCCTTTTGAAGTTATTTTGTCAAAATTGTTTCCCTTTGACATCTCGTGACTGTCAAGAGGTCTTTTAGACCCTTATTTTCCCCGTCTTTATCTCCCTATTTGCCCTCAACCCCTCCCCCCCCCCCCCACCCGAACTTTATGCCCCCACCTTTGTGAGAAGCCATACAAATTTCTCCTCTGCTTTTTCAAGGGCTTGGAACCTTGTATTGTATCATAGAATTAGTGATGTGCTTGATTACTGAATTTGAATGAAAAGCCTGAAATAATGCCTCGTATGAGGTTTGTATGTTACAGATCGAATAATTTTGAAATTTTAAAAATTCTAGTAAAAATATACATCACTGAAATATGATACAATACGCAGCATTAGAAATTTTTTTAAGTTTTTTTTTTTCCCCCCACTTCGTGTTGCACATCTTTTCCTATTTCTTCTTCCCTTTTCGTGCCACACCCTTGGCCTGAAGATCGGCTCTCCACTTTGAAAAGGGTATGGTCTCTGTTTTGCCACAGTATCTGTAGCCCATATACTGTTCATGCACAGGGCGAGTCCTTTCTTCTCCACACTTGGGACATTTGACTAGTCCAGCAGTCCGTTGGTACTTTGGTTTCGCCAGCCCTTCCTTTTCCTGTTCGACCATTGGTGGCACAGCCTGACCTGGTACTCCTACAGTAGGGGGAAGCAGCCACTGTGACGGCTGCATCAAAACATTTGGAGACATGAGTAGTGGCAAACGAACAGGAGTAACCTCTGGTGGCCTTGGAAGAATTGGAATGGCTGCAGTATCAGTCTGGGGCCTCCGACGTACCTTTAACGTTGCCATACCAGCAGTATCCGGGGCATCTGGGAAGTGAAATTGGGTACCCTCCCCAACATTTAGTGCCTTCAGCTTCTCACTGGGAGGTGGCGCACCTGTACCAGACATTGGTGCCTCTGGCAGGTTGATTCCCTGAAGGAGAATCTTTAGGTCTTTCTCCTTCCCTTTCTTGTTGTACCTGAAAATTAGAAATCGGAACATGTGATATCATGTACAACATTATTTCTGTATAATACCATCACATGCTTCAAAGAAACCCTGTAAAAGAAAAACCTTTTGATCCTAATCTGAAAATATAAAAAAATTACAGGACAATATATTGAATGCTACATGGAGATAAATAATTCAATACATACCACTGCTGTATTGTTTTAATGTTAAGGCTTGGCAACTGGATATCTGTTTGGCTCATTACCCTCTGGTTGCCAAGTACCAAAATTTGGATTCGGGAATATGCATCCTTTATCAGATTCCACCGTGACATGTAAGTCTGCATGGTCCTGGACCGTCTGTCACTCGGGTACTCCTGAACCAACTTCTTGACGATGGCCTCCACATATCTATTGCAGTCAGGCCAGTTTGCTCTAGTGGCATTAGGCCCTAGGATGGCTCTGTAAATATACAAAATAATACATGCAATTAAATAGATTCGGGGTCAGATTAAAAATATCATTTAAAACGCAGACAAAATAAAATACCTCTCGATGCTGGCGACACCCAAAGCAACTTGTTTTTTCGGACTCTTGAACCGTCCAGACCCTGGGGATGAAGCAAATCTTTGTGGGAATCGTGTACGTTGCTTGTCGTAATCTGACAATTCACCCCATATTTGAATCACTACCTCTGCCTGCTCAGTGCTCAAAGGAGTAGGTTGGTCTCGCAGGCCAACCAGGAAACTGGCAAGCTTCAGCACCTGCGTGTACCCTGGAACATTGTCAGGACCAAGCTCACTCTACAAAATATAAATAACATGAAAAGCATTAATAAAATGGTGAGACACACCATATTAGGAGGACAGGATAGCTTCCATACAGTACATGTTCCTGAATCGTACTAATGGATTTGAGACAGAAAGGGATACATAAGAGATACATGTGTTTCAATTCAAATTATGTAATGCCTTACATCATCAGTAATGGGCTCATCTGGCATGACCGGAGCCACCTCTTCTGCAGGCTGTTGCCGCTGTCCCTGACCTAAGAGAAAAAAAATAAATACAAAAATTGATAACTATGATACAAAATATTCTATTATTTCACACCTTGTATGAAATTTCAAGTTCAATCACTCGACACTGTAACGTCAACATGTTCAGAAATCGGCAACTGCTGTGATTTAAATTTAAAGAAGTGCATCATTGTCTGCAGTAATACCAATCAGCATATGGGAATATGTCATAGCTAATCTGCTAAAGCAAGTAGACTTGGCAGAATATGATCATTATAAAGATGTCATTTATCATGAAATTCACAGGATTTACTCATTTGATGTCGGACCAGGGGGAGTGAATTCCATTGTGGCAGGAGCCAGTGGGTCAAACAGCAAATGTCCTGAAATGAATGTATGATTGATTGATGGAATGCACAAATGAATGAATGAATAAAAATACTCGTCTGAAAACATAGAGACATGTACTCATGAATGAGTGAGTGAATAGAATTAAGCGTCACTTTCAACAATATTTCAGCTATATCACAATGAAACAACTAAGCACCACCCAGTGAAGACATCTTTGAAGCAGCATGGAACCAGACACCCTCCATCCACCCTATAAAACACTGAGGACAGCACACAAGACAGGACACTTACAACTTACATTCTGCAATAAAGACAAGTGATATTACATTACTAGACATCACATACTCACTTGATGTTGTACTGGATGTCGGGTCAGGAGGACTGAACTCTCTTGGGGCAGAAGACAATTCTTGTGGCTGTAACTGTAAACCTCCTGAAATAAGGAATATTTGTTTTTACCATGGGAAGAAGACATTCTACAACATCTCACAGTCATACCCTGGAAGATTCATACTCAGAAATTAAATTGGAAGACTTTACTTTAGTTTTGTGAAAACTACAAAAAGGTTATTATACATTTGCAGTATCATCTATTATTTTTTGGAAAACTGTACAACTATTCCCATTAAATCCCATTAAATCATCTTCTCACACTGCAGAATTCAAAACGTAAATAAATTTCACACACCTTGACCTAATGCTTTATACTCCTCATCACTGGGAATGTGAAGTATTGCTTTCGGAGGTGGAGTGGGTTTCTGTGGAGTAGTACCCTCCAACATGGGGACTGTTATGTCTTCTACCACAGTGGGCTCCACAAAACCTTCATCCTCCACTTCACCCGAGTCATCCTCATCGAGGCCGGTATCCTCCTCCATGGCTTCAGCAGCCTGGGCATAATTGATGTCTTCACCTGAAGACTGGGAGAAGAGGTACTCAAGGCCCAGAAGCTCCCCTGCAGACAATAGAAGATATACTTGAAAAATATGCATAACTGATCTGAATAATCTGTAAGCTGCCTACATGCACAGTCAACTCTTATATTAGCCATCTGTCATGAAAAAGCCTATTAAGCAAGAAATGAATATGTCAAGACTACACAAGTATAATCTTGTACCTGTATATTCTTTAGGTGGCGTATAATGAGGGCACATTTCCTTGCCCAGCACCTCTGAGGCAAGCTTCTTGACGGCTTGTTGAAGTGGACCATCGTAGGAGAGAGGTCCAGCATCACCTTGCTCAGTGATGGCATCTAGCCTGCGGTCTTCATTCCAACGATACACCCCATCCAGGAGATACACCTGAAAATTCACATCACTCGCTAAAGTGCCTGCATAAATAAAAGAATATTGTGGTCATTAAATGTTCAGCATATGTATTTACCTGCAAAAGCTCAAATTATGTATCACATGTCCACAGCATAGTGATGTCAAAGAATACTCACATCTCACTAGTGTAGTTTCTGTGTTCTGTTTCTGTGAAATGGAAACATTCTAGATAAAAAGCATATTCACAAACATAACTCAAAAAATTATTTACCTGGAATAAATCTAGCCATGTGCAAGTGGAAACTTTCCAGGCTGGTGGAACCCCTGGCACATCGGTAAGTGGGCAGTGCCACCCCTCCCTTCCTGACCATCCCGACTCTCCTATAAAGCTGTATACCTTCAGGGTCCTGGAAGCACCCGACATGGCGACTCTGCTGTATCCAAATTTCTTGCATCTTGAGACTGTCTATCAGTGGGACACCCAGGATGTCAAGACCATTGTCTCCATCCATAGACTTGATGAGGTCAGATATGAGGCGTGTTGTTTCCTCAACGCCACGTGTCACTCTCCTGCAGTGGAGGGCCAACTCGTTTCTGGTGATGGCACGGATTACATCTCCATCACTGGGATTTGAAATATGCTGCTTGACCATCTCTAAGCGCTTTGCTCTTTTCAACAGGGCAACATCATCTTCTTCCCAGCAGAAGATGCAGTGACTGAGACGCCCCATAAATATGCCATACAGCTGGTGAGCATCAGTTGTACATCCCACTGACAGCCGTCTCATAAAATGCCAGATATCCAGTCTACAAAAAAAAAAGAGAAAAAAAAAGCAACAAATTAAATTTGATGTCAGAAAACCAATCCAGGACAAATAAAATACTGTCACAAAATTTTGATATTTGTGTTCTTCACACAAATGTTTTCAATGTAATGTTGAAAGTGTAAACATACACCAGGTTTTCATTAAGCTACATAATTTCTAATGTACACTGAAGTTTGTAATATAATACTAAAACAATGTGATAACAGCATTCTAATGATAAAAAAATATGTTATGCTGTTGCTGAAAATCACAATATCCAATTATTTACTATTAGAAAAAAAATGAGGACATTGTAATAGATTATTTTTACCTAACAAGTAGGAAAGGCCACTCTTGAAAATATTTTGCCACGCCAGAACTTCCACAACAGTCTCTGTCTACATAGAGAAGATGGGGAGGAGCCACATTCCCACCTTGGTAGCGACTGATGATGCCATCTATCATCTGTTTTAACCCCAGTCCTTCTCCGGTAGTAAGAACTGTCATAATCACTTGACCATGTTCATTGCCAACGTTGGTGGCCCACATGACGGTTTTGGCACTCCGTCCTGAAAACAGCTTAATTTCTATAGACAGTAGCTAAATCACCTGCAATAAACCTTCCTTTCATCTAGGCTTATAAAATAACTTCCATTTGCTCAAAAGAAGTGCAATACAAAAAATTATAAACTTAGGAAACTTTGTATCTAAATATGGAAAATATATTTGTGAAAATCGACATGCTTACATTACATTTGATGAAAAATTGTGTGGGTTCCTGATATTTGATCCATGAGCCATTTAATAATGATACTTGGCATTGACCCCTACCTGCCAGCTTCTTGGTGATTTTTTTGGTGGAGTCTATTTTAAGGACCTCCCCAAACTGCGACGTGATGCTGGCTTTGATATAATCCAGTCTCGTTAGCACATCCAGTTGGTATACTTTCATGAGCCACCGGTGCCTGGGTATTGGTATCATCTCCGGTGGCTCTTCGAACTGGGTGTGAACTAACAGACCAGCCCGAGATGCGGTTTTGAATCTGCGGCACTCAGTCAAGTAATGGTGGACTTCCCTGAGGTAGTTGTCCCCGTGCTCCTCTTCTAGTTGCCTACACACCCTGCTGCTGCTGTTTCCAAGTCCCCGGTTTCGCAGCAACTCCACCACCTTCCGGTCACATGCAAGCTTAGCTGTGAGGATACACGGAAACAAGAGCTGGCGGTCGTTGTCCAACTGGCTGATGATGTTATGTGCCCATGCTATAACCTGCAGATTTATATGAGTTAAATCATAAATCATTTCTACATGTACACAAATAACAAAAGTTCCCAACTTGAAAAACTAAACAACATCCTCCATTGTATCCAAAATTTAAGTAGACCTACATGCAAGTACACACAAAACATATCCTACCTTTTTACCACATGAAGAACATCGAAGATACTCTGAAGCTATTATATAGTGCCAGTTGACATCGAGCACCAGTCTGGTCTTCTGGTGCATGCCAGCCCTGGTTAATGCCCCTTTGCATTTACCACTTTCATCACTGTGGGGACAATAGAGCCTAACACCCCAAATGTTTAATGGCATCCACAGGAACAGGCGATGACCAAAGTACCGATCCACTTTGTTCCTCACACTGGGAGAGAGGTTTGGTTGAGGAGGTGCATACCAGAGCTGGGTCAACTGCTCTGACCGGAACTCAATTTTGTTGTTAGAGGGGTTTCTCCTTATGAATTGTTTGGAAATCCACTGGTGATCCACTTTCGGCAAAGTTGTCTTCCAGCCCTGGTAAAGGAGGGGATCTTCTGAGCCCTGATGAAGAGGTCCTGCCTGATGAAGAGGTTCTGCCTGATGAAGAGGTCCTGTCTGATGAAGAGGTTCTGCCTGATGAAGAGGTCCTGCCTGATGAAGAGGTTCTGTCTGATGAAGAGGTTCTGCCTGATGAAGAGGTCCTGTCTGATGAAGAGGTCCTGCCTGATGAAGAGGTCCTGCCTGACGAAGAGGTCCTGCCTGACGAAGAGGTCCTGTCTGATGAAGAGGTTCTGCCTGATGAACAGGTTCTGAAATATGAGAGTTTAAACAAAAAATGCTTATCAAACAGAAAACAATTGATTGTCTGCAGTGGGTATAGAATGTTATCCAGGTTCAAAATTCTGTCACGTGGCTTCCATCTGACACGTTTATAAGGCCAAAGGAAAAAGTGGTATAGTTGAAAACCTGTGAGGTAATCCCAAGATTTGGTCCAGATTGGTGTGGAAATGGCAAAATGCAGAGCAGATGACAGGCAGACAGAGATTAGATATATAGATGCAAGCTTTTTACTGACAGATAGCATATGGGTTGTAATAAGCTTGTAATAAGGTTGTTCAAGCAAAAAGAGTAAATATATTGACCTGCACCACAGTTGCAAATTGGCACCAAGCTATGACAATACATGTACTTACCTAAATTCAACCTGTTATATCATAAAATAATTAAAATTAATTAATTAATTAAAATTTCAATTGTCAAATATGTTCAAAAAGAAACAAGAAGTATATGTCCTCAGGTTAACTATCAAACTGGATTGAATTCTGTCAGATTAATCACATTTTCAATATCCAAGACAGCTGTAGACAGCTACAAAATGGGTGAAGCTTAGAGCAGCTCATGGTGGCCATATTGGATGACAAATTAAGGAGTCACTGTTGAAACCGGTTATATATCTAATGGAGAGAATGAGGTATCATTTTTGGTGAAATCAAAATGGCCACCACAAAGTTCAAAATTTCATTGACTTGGCCTAATAAATGTACATACATATTTTACTCAATAACTACCTGATACTTCAGCGGACTCAATCTGCTGGAGAAAGGCAGCCAGCTCTTCATCTTCCTGTGTCGAGCTGCCTGCACAATAAAGAAAAAATATGATATTCAAGTAGTGCATAAGATGGGATCACTAGAAAATCTCCTACAGGTCTACATGTCACTACAAGTATGTATCAGATGTGTGATAATGTGTAGTACGCATTAAAAAATTTGAAAGTTTCACTACTTATCTTATCTTAGAGCCAATATATTTGAAACAAAAAGGTATAGTAATGACACAGCACTATTCTATGGATAACAACTTTTTTTATTTTTTATTGCTGTGGAGCTGATGTTTCGTTTCCATTACTATATATACATGTACAATGTACTACTTAAATGATATTAATACTGGCCATTAACATCCGTACCACTCAAATACTTGCCTGGTGTGACTTCTTGAATTGTCACTTGAGTTGATGGAATGTCTATGAATCAAGAAAAATAGATCAATAATAATAAATAATAGATAAAATAAAAATTTGCTAGATCTCTTAATCAAAACTTAATTTATCAAAGATTGAAATCACAATTTCTTCAGCCCAATTCAAATCCTGTTTGATGACTTGAAAATACATTATGATAAAATGACACACCATTCAGATTCAATGACCTGCAATACTCACTTGGTTTCACCTTTGGTGGAGAAGAAAGTGCCTTGACCTTGTGTTTTAGTACTTCTGCCGGGAGTTGTCGTCCCGTCAGAAGGCCCTGAAAGCGGGATGTACTCTCAGACTTGGCAGGCTTAGCGGACTTTTCCTCCCTTTTCTTCGTGATGATGGTGTGTCCCTCCTTAAACATTTGTACATAGCGCTAGAAATATAATTTAATTCACACTAAATTTCCCTCTGGCAAATTGGCACCAACACAATTTAAAAGTCATTTCCGTTCTATGGAATAGCCTAAAACAAGTCTTCAGAAAAAAAATGTTTCAGTAAACAGAATATTTGTTGTCTTTTATAATACCTTGAATGCACTTTTGTTGTTTTTTTGATGAGCACTTGATGTATCTTCTTTTCCTTCATCCTGGATGATTTGCCCAACAAACCATCCAACATATCCAGGGACATTCTCCAGCAGCCAGCGGAAAGACCTGCCCCTGTATTTCCCACTTTGCAGTATGTACTCGCCTAAAAGTTCAACAATGCAATGAACAAGAAAATAAATAATAATTTAACAAATAATAAATTGAATATAAAAAAACAAATACCATTTAAAGTATTGACTTACTCCCAGAGTAGGCCTACATGTATACAACATGTGACTTACATGTATGTATATTCATCAACCTTGGAATACAGATATTACCAGACAGAAAAGGAAAAAAAAAACAACATAAATGTAACTGACATCATAAGCAAAATAAAATGCATAATTTAATAATAAAATAACTGCAATGTATTCTGAGATGTTCCAATGCTTAAAATTATTGGCATGTGTCAGTATAATGTAACAGTGTGGGAGGTCACATGTCACATCCCTGCGACTTGAACAATCTCACGCAATCAGGCACATGCCAAGAAGATGTTAAAAGTGATGGTGAAAACAACTCAGACACACACACACACACACATACACACTCTTCAATGTTTCAATCATACATATTTCAAAGTACAGTATGGACAGACTTATGTACCGTAGTTAATCTAATAACTAGGTCAGTGAAATACACACCAAGAACATCTTTTTCATCTGACAAATCTCCTAGTCTGGCACGGACTCTCTCCCTGGCTTCTTTATCTATCACACTCGCACTAAGTGGTGGTGACCATGCCGGGGGATTAGCTCCTACCCGTCTCCCTTCTGCAGAATCAGTAACAAGAAGATCACCTGTGCTGCTCCTCCGAAATTTGGGGTGAAGTGGACCCGGCATGATCCAAAGAAGAAAATTGTAAAATCTGGTACTAAAATAGATAAACTCAAAATAAATAAAGTGACTACTGCAATACGATACGTAGTGTATTCTCTAAGCTTTCATCCTCAGAGTGGCTAATGCACTGAGTGATGGTACAGGTAGGTTTATATACATACATGTAGGTGAGATCAACTCACTCAAATAGTTGAAAGTACAATACAGTGAGAAAGAAAACAACAACCTGTGCTATATAAACAATTACAAAACTACCAAGAAACAATTGAATGTGTGAAACCAGTCATATCATACACTGAATACATGTAGATACAGAGGTGTGGAAGGCATACTATTGTTCAGATCAGGGCAAGATTTGCTGATTGTAGGGATTCCTTTATCTTTAGTTTGTGAGTCAAATTTAGCATTGTCTATAACATGTATAATGAGTGTATCGGGCATGGTTAGGATTATGTCTTTTGTACAAACAGTGGTTCCCAAATGCAGACTTCTGATATTTAACATTGGAGTTTAAATTATGTTCTAACATCCTTTCGTGTACATGCCTAAGGATCATTGCCGGTTTTCCTATGTGGGTAGATTAACAACCTCTACAATGTATTTTGTACATGTATATAACTGTTAGTGTGAGTGTTATTCCGTCAATGTGAGAGAATTGTTTTTTTTAAATCCCCTAGGACTCTAACCTAGTATCTTCTACATGTAGAAGATAGCAAGATCTGCAGGACTTTGTTTAACAACCACAAACAACATTGGAATAGCACATGCATGTTACAATGTGTGGATTATTCGAAAAATAGGAAGTCATGTTGGAAATGGGCAATGAGTTTGTAAAGTCCAGTGTATGTTGGTTTTCTGTATATGGTAGTATTTGTGTCACTTTCAGTTTTCATGACTAGGACATCTAGGAAAGGTAAATTCCATTGTTTTCCTCTTCACATATAAAGGTCATATTCTTGTGTCTTTTATTCAAATAGTCCAGAAACTTTTTGACTTCAGATTTCTGTTTGAACACTATAGGAACGTATCGATGAGGTGTCAAAATATAGCATCTCTATACATAACCCCATGCTTTATGTACAAACACACCTGTACGAAGCATGCATGGGGTTTACCTGTGCTTCTATATAGTTACTTTATTTCCATACATGAATATTCATATAAAAAAAATATATATACATATGTCAATGGTTTTTAAAAACAATGCCATGTACAAACAAGATTATCACAATCTCCAGGCAAACATGCACATACATACTTCATACAGCTCTAACAATACAGAATAGTTAGTTGTGATAGGCTTAGCCTGTATCCAAGATACATGAGTGACATGAGTGCTGTGTGGAGTCGCACCCCAATGACGAGGGTGGAATAGTTTAATATTCATGCTTAAGTCTGTGTGGCAGGGGTGCCGGCTAGCTGCGATGTTCTCTGTTGTAACATTTCGTAAATAAACTGTGCAATTTTGGGGGACAGATGGTTAGGTGGGTTGATCAAAAAATAGAATTTTTCTTGATCTGTTAGATGTCTGAAGAAATAACAAGTGTCATATAAAGCATTAGATTATGTAGACCCCATATTTCGACACTTCACCCTAAAACCACCTTCCACACTCTTGTTTTGAGGGCCTGTGTGGTTGACTGATATCTGTCAAGACAGACGACGTATTGATGACAGACAGACGGTGTCTCCCTAAGAAACTGTTATATCTATACCGGATGAACAATCCAAAGAACGAATGAACAACAACAACAAACCACAACAACAACAACAACAACACCCGAAGTTCTTCAACGAAATCAGCGGACGTTCTGCCAAGGAAAACTAGTCTCATCAACCACAAATTGCAGGAAATCGACAAATTATTATACTTACCGTACAGTATTTCGAACGAACTGGTGAATGCTATAGATTGTTGTTGTTTGTTTCGAACTCAAGCAAACACGTTACTCTCGAATAATTACTTTCACTTTGGAAGGGTCACGTGTAAGAATACTGATTGCTGATTAGTCAAACCACAATTGTGGTTTCTGTGGTTTTCATTGGTGCGCATATTTTAGCCTGTGGTTCTGATAGGCCAGCCATTCTGATTTCTGTGGTTGTGATTGGATGATGAAACCACGACTTGTGAGTGAAATCAAGCCCTGAGGCTTGCGCTTGTTAGTCTCCACCGCGCAAACCAGAAAACCGAAGGCAAACAGGAGGGAGTGGAACAAAATCGGCAATACGATACGATACGATATTTATTGCATGTTTACGTCAAGGGGAGTTATCGGGAGATAACTCTCATGAACCTCAAACAGTTAACTCACAGTTATTCCCCCTAATTTACAATGCATTTCCTACTATATATGGTCTCCAATAAAGGG
Source organism: Hanleya hanleyi (assembly GCA_036873755.1). Classification (NCBI taxonomy): domain Eukaryota; kingdom Metazoa; phylum Mollusca; class Polyplacophora; order Lepidopleurida; family Hanleyidae; genus Hanleya; species Hanleya hanleyi. The sequence continues at coordinate 89,560 of JAVTVY010022325.1, forward strand.
AAGTAAAAGTGCCTACAATGTAATTGCAATTGTAATTTGGGACTGGGTGTCAATGTTTATTTAATAACATTTATTTAAAAACATCTTTTTTGAGTAAAAAAATAGTTTTCTTGCAAATTTCTTGAAATTTCTTAGATTTTCTTGAATTTCTTAAATAGAAAAAATACATTATTCCCTCTGTGATACAATGTTTAGAAAGTTCCGAACAATGATTATTATGACGTTTAGGGGGATAGTTTCAGGCAGTTATTGGGCATTTCCAAAGTTTATAAATCTGTTTCAATTTTTACCTTGCCAGTAAGATATGATTTTATTCTCAAACCAGAAAAAATAAGAAAAACCTTCCAATTTCTTAAAATGGGAGCCTGACAAGAATTATTATCTTAAATTTTCTCAAAATTTTAAGAAATTGTAAGAAAATAATTCTTGTCAGGCTCTCATTTTAAGAAATTGGAAGGTTTTTCTTATTTTTTTCCTATTTGAGAATAAAATGATATCTTACTGACAAGACAAAAATTGAAACAGATTTATAAACTTTGGAAATGCCCAATAACTGTCCGAAACTATCCTCCTAAACGTCATAATAATTATTGTTCGGAACTTTCTAAACATTGTAGCACAGAGAGAATAATGTATTTTTCCTATTTAAGAAATTCAAGAAAATCTAAAAAATTTGCAAGAAAATTATTTTTCACTGTGTAGGCCTCATGTTTCTTGTGCGGTACTCTCAGTCAGCCTAATAGAATAGACGCATGCGGACTAAATTTTGCTTTTTCTCAAGCAAAATACTTTATTTATGCTGCAAAATATAACAACCCTATATGTTACACTTTATTTAAGAAGACCCTCAGATGGCAATGTGATCTATTAAAAAAACCCACCAACATAAGATTTCAGAAGATATCAGTTTATTTACATCACTAAATTGATAAACGAAAATTAGATCACAAAAGAGAATACTTATACTGTGTTTGAGGAATATTTCTGTTTCCCAAATGAAAGGCGAAATTTGAATGAATGGTCTGTGTTGTCAGTGTGTCTGATGTCCCTCTTGCAAAGACGAATTTTTTTTATGAAATTTATTATTGATATATTTATTGATTTTCTTTTCGTCTAATTGTCTTCTGTTCAAGTCATTTGGCATCGGTAAAACCGAAATGTATATCATGATCTGCTTCTTTCATTTAGTGATAGTGTCTGTTTGGTTCCAGATCACGGGGGCTGAACAAAGCATGTGAAATGTGGTCGTATGGCAAATAAATGCCCAGTGGTATGTTTTTCGTTCAAAAAAATTCCACGAGTCTTTAATTCAATTCTCCATTAATTCAATTCATTGACTTTGATCTGTTTTGTCAATGTAAATCTAATTCTACGTTAATTCATTTCGCCATCAAATCAACATTGTCAATTCGTCATTGATTCAATTCTTCAATTCTTGATTTATATATCGATTTTGTCAAGGTGTTTCATCAATATAATTCGCCGTTAATGTAATTCATCATTAATTCATTTCGTTATTTATCTAATTTGTCATTCAATTCGGCATTCAGTAAATTCATCATTAATTCAATCGATTTTTATCTATTTTGTCAGTATCTCATAATCAATCTGATTCACCGTTAATTCATTTCGCCATTATTCAATTCGTCACTCAACTAATTCATCATTCATTCAATTGGTCATTCAACCAATTCGACATTAAGACAATTCATCATTCAACTAAATTTGTCATTAACTAAATTTGTCCTTAATTCCATTCACCATCCATATACTCGACTTCAATCTAATTCGCCCTTAATCTAATTCGTCAATAATTTATTTCGTTATTAATCTGATATTCCATCAATTCAAGTCGTCATTCAGTCAATTCGTCACTAATCCAATCCATAATATCTGACTTTTAATCTATTTTCTCAGTGTGTTTCATCAATCTAATTCATATTTAGTTCACCTCTTCATGATTCAGTCCGTCATTCAGCTGATTCGTCATTAATTCAATTCGTCATTCAGGCAATTCGTCATTAATTCAATTCATCATTAATCCTTGATATTTAATCCATTTTGTGAAGGTGTTTCATCAATATAATACGCCGTTGATGTAATTCATCATTAATTCATTTCGTTAATAATCATTTCAATTCATCATTAACCTAATTCGTACTTAATTCAATTCTCCAAGAAATCAATTAGTCATCAATCGATTTTTATCTATTTTGTCAATATATCTCATCATCAATCTACACCATTAATTCAATTCGTCACTCAACTAATTCGTCATTCATTTAATTCGTCATTCAATCAATTCGTTATTAATTCAATTCATCATTCAACTAATTCGTCATTAGTTAAATTTGTTATTCCGTTCACTATTCGTATACTCGAGATTAATCTAAGTTGCTCTTTAATTCGTCATTAATTCATTTCGTTATTAATCTGATATTTCATCAATTTATTTTGTTATTAGTCTGATATTTCATCAATTCAATTCGTCATTCAGTCAATTCATCATTAATTCAATTAGTCATGCATTCAATTCGTCATGAATACAATTCATCATTAATTCAATTAATCATTAATTCAATTCTTCATTAATTCAATTCCTCATATATCTTCAATTCATCATTAATTTTTATAAAAATCGCAATATTTTTCATTCATTTATCAAAACATTTTTTCTTCCAAAATCGTAAGAAATAATAATGATTTGAAACAACTATCCCCACTTTATCAAAATTGCATCCCCTTTTGAAGTTATTTTGTCAAAATTGTTTCCCTTTGACATCTCGTGACTGTCAAGAGGTCTTTTAGACCCTTATTTTCCCCGTCTTTATCTCCCTATTTGCCCTCAACCCCTCCCTCCCCCCCCCCCACCCGAACTTTATGCCCCCACCTTTGTGAGAAGCCATAAAAATTTCTCCTCTGCTTTTTCAAGGGCTTGGAACCTTGTATTGTATCATAGAATTAGTGATGTGCTTGATTACTGAATTTGAATGAAAAGCCTGAAATAATGCCTCGTATGAGGTTTGTATGTTACAGATCGAATAATTTTGAAATTTTAAAAATTCTAGTAAAAATATACATCACTGAAATATGATACAATACGCAGCATTAGAAATTTTTTTAAGTTTTTTTTTTTCCCCCCACTTCGTGCTGCACATCTTTTCCTATTTCTTCTTCCCTTTTCGTGCCACACCCTTGGCCTGAAGATCGGCTCTCCACTTTGAAAAGGGTATGGTCTCTGTTTTGCCACAGTATCTGTAGCCCATATACTGTTCATGCACAGGGCGAGTCCTTTCTTCTCCACACTTGG